>JAVTVY010022755.1:0-86848 GCA_036873755.1 Hanleya hanleyi | reverse complement strand
TTTTTCGCACGCCAAATATCAGAATAATGAAAAAAAAACTGAATTTTTCAATTTGAAAATTTGCCCAAAACTCCATTTTTGAGAATTTTTAATCAGGATTACGACGATTAAAAATAGGGCTAGAATAACCCCTGTACTTGGTTTCATGAGTATATTTCCAGGTGTTTGTTGGCTTCGCTTGTCACACAGCCTTGCTCTGATTTCCCACCATGGCATCCTCAGACGATGCTGACTGTACGAAGTCTTTCATGATAAACATGGTGGGTTATCAGAGAATGGCTTGAAGCACACTTCTTTGTTTCTTTCAGGTAGGTAATCTGCTAATGTGCAACTAATGCCAAGTTGCAGATTGTCCTATATTTGTCCTATAATTTCAGTAAAATGTCCTATATCTGTCCTGTATTTTTAAGAAAAAAGTCCTATATTTTGTCCTATATTTCCACTGGGGACCAGTTGAAGGCCTGGGTACGCCTTTCAAAGAGATTACCAAGCGAAGTGGATGGAGGAACTCTTCAAAATTTCCCCGACGATTCCGGAGACGAGGCATCGCGATATACGAACTCAAAGACTTCATGGACGACGGGGTACAGGGAACATTTTATCAGCAGGAACTACAACGAGTGAGGAAAGCGTCCGACGCCTTATGGCAGATCGAAAAAGTTCTCAAAACACGCCGGAAGAGAGGCAGAGTTGAGAAATTAGTTAAATACACGGGCTGGCCCATTAAATTCGCCAGCTGGGTGCCATTAGAAGATATCGAAACTATCTAAACTCGACTACATGCAGCCCACATCCTGCACCCTGCACCTGCACCTGCACCCTGCACCCTGCACCCTGCACCTGCACCCTGCACCTGCGATATCTCCTATATAAGTTCGAGTATCAGTGCGGCGAGCGCACTCTACACGAAAACTTTGATATATTAACGACTATTTTCCTAAAGTATATCATGTCTTATGCGTGTAGCTTATGCGCTAAGAAGTTTACGAGAACCGAAAATCTGCGCAAACATATCGAGTTACATCACGGGGGACGGCTTACATCGCGTATCGATGTCATTACTAATACGAAACCGTGTATGGACGAGCGAATATCCGAAACAGTGGACGTGAATGCGACCTTTCAGCATCCCTTTACCATGACTGTTAGCGGCCCGACTGGTTGTGGGAAGACGTCGTGGGTGTTGCAACGTTTGGAAGGGACCGACATTCAGCCTTCTCCTACGCGTATTGTCTGGTGTTATGGCCAATGGCAACCCGCCTACGAGTATCCTCAAAATATTGGCTATTTCACGAAAAAGTACCAAGAAGCCACCGCCAAGCCGTACGGTTCTCTAATAATAGATTTGAAGCCGACTACACCGGAAAGCCAAAGACTAAGAATGAAGCTGGATGCGCGAGCACAGATGGGACAAGGTCTATACACAAAGGCGATACCTTCTTGGTATAAGGAACAAACGGGAGAAGGGAGACGTGAGAAATTGAATACCCATAAAGCGCCCCATACGGTGAAGCACGACACGTGGAAAGCCCTGTTCGGTAGAGCAGCGCGTATGGAAGTGAACGATGATATCAAAATGAAGACTAGAGAGTTAATAACGAATGGATGTACGAGGCAGGAGGCTGAGGTCCAAGCAATAACTGAATACATGCCCCATATGATGAAGACTCTACGCGGGATGTACCTAGATGTGATCCTGGGTATCAAAGCTCTGGAGAACGACCCAATTCACGAGGAAATCATGAAGTCCTGCGATGACCTTCAGAAGTCCTACAACACGAGCTATGAGGATGCGATGAAACAAAGCGTTAAAATGAAGAAACATTTGTTTGATAAACTTTACGAAGACGATGAATAAGTTCCACGCATTTTATTAATAAACATACATAGTCTGTAAAATCAGCCGTCATTTGCTTTCACTCTGATGTAATCGGAGATCCGATGAAGCCATGTGCCACAGTATTGATACCGTCATCTAGTACATACCGTTTATCGTCGAAGGCGGATAACGCTACTTTCTCAACGGTATGACTATATAACTGGTGATCGATACTGCGAATCTGGTTCATGGTTGTTTTTACAATTTTGTGTCGAAATAAACAGTCTTTGTACATGACATGTCGAAGTTTTTTCTTTATAGCGTACTTGGTTATCCCCTTGGCCGTTTTCTTCTCTTCTCCCCCGTATAGAATGCTGTACAACTTGGGCCTAAGGCCTACAAACTCTTCTATAGGAGTTCCGCCGCATTCGTCTTTCATCTTGCCAAGTACTTTGGTATTGGTAGCGCTATAGAGGGGGTGGTCTTTCGGGTAGTTGCTGGTGTCGAACAAAGCCAGATTCCGCGCCATGTCGCCGTACAAATCTCGTGTCTCAATTTCATAACACAAACTATCCGTATCAGTGAATAGCAGCTTCGCCTTTTGACCATACTTTCGCCTCATTTCGTTATAGTGGAAGTCGTACATAAGTAGCTTCGAGAGGTCTAGAATAGCGAAGCCGGCGTAGATGGGTCTGTTAAAAAATAATTTAATTTTCTTTAGATTGACGCCGGCTAAATCCTCGTTAAAAATTTTGAAAGCCTGAAAAGAGGGTTTGGCGACCATCCTCTGAAGTATCCGTTTTGAGTTGACGAGCTCTATCCGGGTACGTTTCCTAAGATTCTCCATTGTTTTCCCGAATATAGAGTTGTTCATCAGTTTAAAAAAGTCCTTCTCGAAGTCATTCTTAGCGGCCTTACGTTTGTCCGTGTTGAACGTGATGTACGGCTGTAGCCATGTTGACTGCGTGAACTCTATCCCGCGATGGATACGAGTCAAAACCATACCCTGTTGCAGGTAGAACTTCAAATCGCGGTAGTGTATCACATAGTTCGCTTTGTCGCGAAGGTTGGGGACGAGTTTTTCAGCGGATTTGCCTTTAATTTCTAGCTCTTTCTTCAGTTCGAGAGAATGAGGCGAGAGCATGTCATCGGTCACCGTCATTCGTTCGGGACAGAGAGGATAGTCGCTATGCGTCTCGTGAAGTGACGAGGGATATTGTAAGTCGACTTCCAAAATATAACCCGTTTCGGCATCGTCTTCAATTTTCCCTATCTCGGTCGCGTCCAGCGATTGGATTTGTTCGTCGGTCATCCACGCGAATTCTCGTAGGGGTAAAGGCTGCGACATCGCCCACGCGTATAGGTTGTTGGCGTCTAGATAAATAATGTACTTGTAGTCAGCATTGTAGTCGACCATGTTCGGATTGTTCGCCTTACTATACTTATTGGAGATCATTGAAATACCTCCGCGGATACCCCGTTCTATCATTAGGTGCATATCTATGTCGTCTAGCAATTGTAGACGCGCACCGGTCATTTTCATCATGGCGTCCCATGACAGACCGGGTGAGGTATAATAGTGAGCCGGGTCGAGATGATAGTAGTTCATGCAAATGTCGCGAAAGTTTTCGAATACATCGGCTAGTAGCAGGACATCGGATTTTAGGTAGAGGTCGTGGTAATGCCCTAGGGTTAGAATTCCGAACTCCGACCATACCGACTGCGCGTGGGCATAGTCTTGGTCAGAAATAGGCTCTTCGCGGAGGTGGTTGTAAAACGCTTCTTTGGGAGGGAGTTGGCGTTCCGAAAATTTACTTTCGGTTGACATATAGCCGTAGGGGTAGACACCCTTTCTCAACATTTTACGCTGTTGGTTAGGGTTCGGGAAATGTTGCCCGAGCTGGTGAAATTTTTCAGTACCTTCCTTAGACATGTTGTTGACTAGAGTTTCGAGGGAGGCATTGAGGAACTGTAGGGAATCGAGGAACCTTAAATTACCCAGAGAGAAGGAGATGTATTTCTGCATGTTATTCGGGATACACGTTATATTTTTTACACAGTAAAACTGACCTTACTGACATATGCGTTCGTGTGCAAACACGGATCAACAAGTGAAGAAATTAAAACAATAGCACAGTTCATTTCCCGCCCAATCACCCACGCCAGCACTCAATCACAATAGATCTTCACTTCTTTACTTGGCCAGCCAGCTGTAAAGATCGTGTGTCAAAGCTCCAATGTTTTACGGAAGGATTTACCTTGAACAACGAGTGAAAACATCGTCTACAAGACTACAAGCCATAAGATTCTTTGGGAAGTATTCTTGCTAATATTTAACGATAACTAAAATAGCCTCAAGTTCTGGAGCGTCTGTGGAAGTCCAAAACGAAGCCGATCTGCACTCTGTTTGTTTTGCTGGTTGCGGCCATTTTGTTTGTGATATAACCATAGATGCATAGCGTATCAACTATAACCTGATGTTTCTGTATAAAATTAGGAACGGGTCTGGGCTGTGTTATTTCCCCGGTACGGGAGTAATTTTATATGTTATCCGCCCTCCCATTTATTTAATGTGAGAGCGAGGTGGCCTGCTCTGGTTGATAGTCCATTGACGAGTTTGTTACGAATTGTTAGAATAATAACGCAAGTATTCGTAACTCCTTTTTCTTCTTTCCACAGGAAAGAAAAAGACGATAACTAATGGTTAATGGATGCGGGTCAAGCGACTGATGTCACCATGGAACTAGAATTTCCCATTAGCGTGCCCTCTAAAAAGATCTGACGCAGTCGGGAACGAGGACCAATACTACGGCCCACGGAGGGAGTGGTGAGATCGAACGTAGGCCCGTACGGACTGTTGGGGTGATACTATATAAGAGAGTTCCTATGAGGATATCTCCGTATCTTAACCAGGTGAATTATTTTGGTCAGGTAAGGCCAAAATTTTTCACTCCTTGTTGCTCCAAGGGCAGTCCGTGGCTTGGTAAGTAGTGCTGCAGCGATCTCGTGTATTACCATGAAATCACTGATTACAGCACAGCAGACGTAGCTTCTTATGGATATAGAGCTATATATCCATGTTTTCACCAGGAGTTCTAAATTCCACGTTCTTGCGTAACATCTCTCATTATTAAAAGGTATTGGGCTCTTGTTGCGCAAGTTCGGGTGAAATCAAGTCCCATGTACACAAAATCCGCATGCTGTAAGTCGGATTAGCTGTCAAGGGGTCGAGGCTATTGTTCTGCAGGAACAATGCCGGTTTCACACCTAATTCCCAAGGGCGTTAGTCGAAACTCGGTATTGTTTCAGTCACAGCGGGGCCGGAAGTTGAGTCGGGTTGATCCACCTTTGATGGTTAAACCATATAAGGCTCTTTTAACTACTTCCGGTCTGCTTTTCTGGTCCCTGTGGGTCCCAGTATGGCATCCTCTAGGTCCCGGTAAGGATATTCTATCCTTTTCGGTTCCGTTATGAGGACCGGGAGTTGAGTCCGGTTGATCCACTTACCGTGGTTAAACCATATGAGGCTATTTTAACGACTTCCGGTATGCTTTTCTGGTTTCTGTGGGTCCCAGTTTGGCATTCTCTAGGTTCCGGTAAGAACAATTTGTCCTTTCCGTGTCCATTATGAGGACCGCGGTTTTTGAGTCGGGTTATTGCACCACTTCCGGTGGTGAAACCATATAAGGCTCATAAACCATATACGGCAGCCATTTCCGGTTACCTGCGGGTACTGGTCTGGCATATGATGCCGCATGTGACAATCTCCCGATGGGTGGAGACTTTCGGTACAAACGGATCTTCAATGACTTAGATCATTTGATCACGTTTATGTTCCGGTCTCCTCTCGGGTCAATGCGGAAGTTTCGGGGTTTTGGTGAGATAAACCAAATCCGACAACTTTTGACATCCACTTCCGTTATGCGCACATACCACTTCAGGTTTCTGCGTAATTTCCGGTTTGGACGTCAATTCCGTTTGATCTGTTGTCCAACCCATCGATGAGACGTCGTGGGGTCATACATCGACGCTATACTCGGGCCTGATTATGATCAGGGTCCATAGCGACGTGTATTTTCCGAGGTATTTCATACTCTTTACGAGATATAATATACCCGGATATCATAAGACCCCAGCCACTGACGTCCTCTCGCCTTCAAATCATGGCAGAGGCTCCGTCCACGGCAGCCAAGCAGACGTCGTCATTACCTGTGTTACACGCTATTCATGGATTACGTTCCATTGTTGGGACAGTTTTAGCTGGACTAAGACCTGTCTGCAATAACGGACACGTGTGCACTCGTTAGGTCGATTTTACTTCCCATAATTTGGGAGAAATCTACCTCCAGTGTACAACATTCATGGTTTAGCGTGTGACTTTAAGGTCACTGATCTGGAACCGGAGTTCGCCTATATCTCACATGGCAATACATTCCGGTCAAGATCTTGATCCTGCTAACTAGTAACCAATCTTCTGTTATTGAAGATGTTATACGACAGGAGGTAGCCATTGTTCTCAGCTTTGTGTTGAGCAGGCTGTCGTACTCAAGTTAGCAACCAGTTATAGTTATGAACTGTTATTACTGGTGGATCTACAAAACGGGATATTTAAATCTAATGCGAACGCATTAGCCATATCCACGTTCAATGCGGCGATGATACTTCACCTAGACACTAGTCTCACCTATCAATGGTGGTGAACTATTCTTCATATTTCGTTCCCAACGATACTTTGAGGAGTAATCGCATGCATAATCGCTGTTGTTTAATGGCATTATTCCGTCTCTCTGGCTATCAATAGAATAGGTTAAGCCTATTTCTAGTCCTAGAGCGGGTGGTTCGGAGGTCACTTATGCACGTCTATAGACGTTTTTGGCTTCCCAACCAAACATTCCAGACGGACAACTTCCGATTCATAACAAATCGAAGAGGAAGTAGCAGTCATCTGGTCATAAGCCGCAACAGCAATACCAGTTTATTCACAACTAAGGGAAATACTGGTAATAAGCACCTAACCCCAACCTTCCGGTACAGGAAGTTCTAAGGTTTGGTTGCTAAATATGAAACAGCGGGATGGGTGACATATCGGCTGTGTCAATTCTATTGCCATGGCAGGACAACGATTTGCCACTTATCCAGAAGCATGCTGTAATAGAACTTCCGGTCCACGACCGGTACCCCGGGTTCTATTCTCCGGTTTTTCTTGTGCCAAACAAGGATACACCGGAAATGCGCATGATTATAAATCTGCGCAGGCTGAACAAGGACTTCCTGATGAAACCCCCACACTTTCGGATGGAGTCCTTACGGTCCATCAAGACCGCTCTGGTTCAAGGGGAATGGTTAAATTCTTTGAATCTTCAGGATGCTTACCTAAAAAAGCATATCCCGATTCATCCAAGTTACCGAAAGTACCTGAGATTTATGGTCGGTGCTCGCCGTTTCCTATTCCAGGTCCTACATTTCGGTATAGCCAGTTTCCCTTGGGTTTTCACCAGAATATTTCAGCCAGTGGCGACGTATCTGCACAGTCGAAGTATCAAATATCTTTTTTACCTAGACGATTCCATTATCAGGAACATGTGCAGACTACAACTCCGATACGATACAATATTTGTATAGCACATCCTCGAACTACTGGGTTATCTCCCGCACGAGGAAAAATCGGAGAAAACACCGTCACAACAGCGAAACTTTCTAGGCGTGGCGTACGACACCAAATTGGTCATTGCTCGGCCACCGGAAGTTCGTTGGTGCAAGATATGTCGCGACATTCCACTGTTCATCAGACATTCTTGCCATACTGCCATCCAGTTTGCATCATTAATCGGTCTACTGACATCCAGGATGTCACTCCATGAGCCCGATTACAGTTACGGCCACTAATGATTTACGTAAATCAGCTTTGGCCACACAGGCACAGGAATCCATGATTCCTGTCACAGAGGTAGTCAAACATCACCTATCATGGTGGATGGACCCTCTCAACGTGATGCCTGGTGTAACACTACTTCCGTTTCAAGCTAATCATCAGCTGTGCACGGATGTTTCGATGCAAGGATGGGGACCACCTCGGATCCAAGTCGATATCAGGCTACTGGACTCCGCAGGAGAGGTTATTCCATATCAATGAGTTCATGGCCGTCTATCGGGCAATACTCTCATTGATACTGGACCTCTAAGGTCTGTCGGTTCTGGTAGCTACAGACAACCAACTGTCTTAGCTTATATCTACAAGATGGGGGAACTCGGTCCACGAAGCTTCTGAAGCAGACCGAGATTCTCTACCATCTGTGCTGGCTGAACGATATCATACTTCATGCCAGACACATACCAGCACATCTGAATGTGTTAGTCGATGCATTGTCGAGAAACATCAGATTATGCCGACGGAGTGGCAGCTTCACACAGACATTCTGCGCCAAATCGCTCAGATTTGGGAACAACCACAGATAGATCTGTTTGCTGCTCACCTGAATCATCAACTCCCTCTGTATATGTCCCCTGTACTGGATCCTCTAGCAGTGGGAGTCGATGCACTATCGCAGGATTGGACGGGTATATAGCTTATGCTTACACGCCCCCTTCAATCCTGCCTCTAGTTCTACAAAGATATGCGTGCATCCGTGCGTCGTTTATCTAATTGTCCCTTAGCGGCCAGCTCGTCCGTGGTTTCCCGACATTCTGGAATTCTGGTAGACGTTTCAAGACGACTACCTCTTTGGGAAAACTACTTCGTCTACCGAAGTCAGCAATTTTCCGCCACAAACATCAGGCATTCCATCTGCACGCTTGCAAGTGCTCAGGGATCTGCTCTCTGAGGTTGGGTTTGTCTAGGGAAGCTTCGCTAAGAATGGTCGCTTCCACTCGATCCTCCACATCAGCTTGTTATCAAGGGAAGTGGAGGGTCTTCCATGAGTGGTGTTATGGAAGAAACATTGATGCCCGTTCTGCCTCTGTTCAGCAGATAGCAGATTTCTTGTTATTTCAAGACGAGGGTCTCGCTCCATCAACGGTGGACGGTTACAGATCAGCATTATCTAGGATTATTAACCTTTCTACTGGCGTTAATCCTGCCTCTGATCCTAATCTAACATCTCTGGTTAGATCGTTTAGGATTGACAGGCTTGTTTCTGTACCAAATCTTCCTAATGGGATTTATCATTAGTTCTACGGAGTTTTCAGAACATCCGTCCGAACCTATAACTATGCGTGTCAGAACTACACGCTTTGGATGCTAGGGAAATTAGGCATGATTCACGATGGACTTATGTTGAATACTTACCATCCTGAATTTGTGGCCAAGAACCAATCTCTGTACGACTGTTCTTCTAGAGATTCAGGGTTCCAGCTTTAGCTGATTTCCTATCCTCAGGGTTAGAATCGGACAATCTTATGTGTCCGGTTCGTGCCCTTTCTGTATATTTTAGTCGGACTAGTACTACGTGCGATTATTTATACCATTTTGTCCCCGGAGCCAACAAGAGATATCAAAAAACTCTATCTCTTCTTGGCTCTCCAAAACTATTGGGTTGCCTACGATGGAGTGTCATCGATGCAGGCTGCGTTGTGTGATGTCTCTGCACATGAAATCAGAGCGCTTGGGGCATCCTGGCCTCTGTGGACCAACAGGTCGGTAACTGATATTATGAGGACTTGTTACTGGAGACCTCACACAACCTTCGCATCATACTACTTGAGAGACATGACACTTATCAAGGATGACCTATATTCCTTGGGACCACTGGTGACAGCACAGCAGATCACCGGGGTCGGGTCAGCACACAGACACTTGAGGCCTAGTGTGTTTTTATCGGTTTTTAATGGTAGAACACGTTTCCTCATAAAAAACTTTCTTTCAAAAAAAGGGGGGGTACGTGTATATAACTTCCATTAGGTCAGCGCCGATTAGCCTGGGAGGTCTGGGCTTACTATAGGGACAGTGTTTACGATACCGTTATATGACCCTGTCACTATTGAGTCTTTATGGAAGCCTATTCTTAAGTTTTATGGGCAGCATGAGGTCTCTTGCTGACTTCCGCCTAATCCTCACGCCATTAGTCACTGTCACTTTGACTTCCCTCCATCCTGCTTTGGGATTCTCGCATATGTCAGTAAGGTCAGTTTTACTGTGTAAAAAATATATAAAATTTACATGTAATTTTTACATTTTTAAACTAAAACTTACCTTACTGACAGAGTAATGGTCCCACCCGACCTCCCCGCTTGGGATCTTTACAGCTACGCGTAAGAAGTGGAGATCTATTGTGATTGAGTGCTGGCGTGGGTGATTGGGCGGGAAATGAACTGTGCTATTGTTTTAATTTCTTCACTTGTTGATCCGTGTTTGCACACGAACGCATATGTCAGTAAGGTAAGTTTTAGTTTAAAAATGTAAAAATTACATGTAAATTTTATATTTTCAGGCCCTTGAATTTTCCCATAACGCTACAGATGAGATGACCGTCATAACCCTTAGTGTTATGCAAAACGACGGGTATAAAAAACTGGCACTTTTCCCACTTGGTAGACCTTCTGAATCTATACTGTAGGTTGCACTGATTGTGAGCGGGACCCCTGTATTTCCCCGTCAAGTGACAATGGTCGCGTACTCTGTCAGCGCCTAGTTCCTTGTCGCAAATATGACAATGCGTCGCCGCTTTAAAGGCTTTTTCCTCCTCCTGGGTTATCTGCATAGGTTTGACACACTCTAATATACCGCAGATTCGTTTATCTTCTTCTACGAGTTTTTCCAGGAAAGTTTCTACGACATCGGGGCCTCTATATACCACAGCGGGCTTACTGTGCTCGGGCATTGTACTCACTACGGTATAACAAAACCCGGACGGTTCGTGTCGCTCGTATTTGGTGGTAGCCCCGGATTCGGAATGAATTTTACGGGTAAAACATTCGAAATCGGTGTAAATGATGAACGGAACGCGTAACTGTTTCTTGATATTTTTGAATTCCAACCACTGCTCTGAGGGGGTTTCCGGGAGTCTGATTCGCTGCGGGCCGTGTCGAGAGCAGTAGGGAATGTGATCGTTTAACAAATGTCGAGCAGAAAACCCGTGCAAACAATAATTGCAGTAGAAATGGGCGCAACGATGTTTCGTACGATCCCCCAACAATCGGCTCATGTTCTTGATCAAGCAGAAATGTCTCTTCTCGTCTTTAGAGGTGAGTAAAAGATCGACGTGTCTATCGAACTTTTGTTCGCTAATATGCAGGGGGAAAACCCCTTTGTCGTAACCGAACACGCTCACGGAAATATCGTTACGAGCTTCGAACTTCGGTATTTGAGATAGAGGGATAGGAAAATCTATTCCGTCGACGTTTAACTCGTTCAAGTACGGTTTATAATGTCGAATGTGACACGCGTGATCCTACACGGGGTGTAAAGCCGCTAGAATTGACCAGAGAAAGCAAAACTGATCCGTGTTCTGTGGGTTGACAATTGCCTTCTTTTTAATCAGACACTGTGGCGTGGGGATATAGCTGCTACCTTGAAAGGGCACATATTGCGGGATGTGCACCTGAAGGTGAATAATTTCGTCCAAGTTCCACTGGCTTCCGTCTCGCTGATACTCCTGGAAGCTGGAATGTATTTTCTGGAAGGACTCGGCGAGCTGCTGTTCGAGCTGGGATAGGTTTGTGCTAATGAAATTAAGACTTCTGAACACGGGTTCGGAGTAGGTGGTCTCACCATCATTATTCGTTCGAGCGAGGCGGAGTTGTAGGGAGACGTACCACTTGATCCCCCTTTGCTCGTTTAACGTTGCCGTCAGCAGTTGACGAATCGCGTGTTCGTTGTTATTAAAAAAATATAGAATATCTGAACTGGTCGTTCCAGTAGGTTGAATAGTGTGGGTGTGCAGAGTTCCATTAAGCGCGGACGACGACGATTTCGCCCCTCCCGACTGTTTGCCGTGGCAACTGTTGCAATGCTGTGGATGGCTGGTATAAAATCGTTCGGGTAGTGGTCGATGGCAGGAAGAACACTCATGACCTCGGCTAGAGCACTCCTCGCAGAACTGTTTTCCGGGTAACAGGCACTTGAATCTTTCGCACCAGTTACAGTTGGCCAGTCGAGCGGGTTGACCTGGATATATAATGAAACATATATTTTCAACCGTGGTGTAATTCACCCTTAAGCTCGGATTGAATACAGCGGTGAACTGTCGAGCCGCTTTGGCGGGCAGATCATGGGATTATGCTCGGTTATAGCGGCCGTGTGGTCGTGTCATCCAAGGTGCCGCATGAACAGTTACAATAAAAACGCATATCACGCCTTGTTAGATTCTTAAAATAGGTTAACCAGAAGACTATACTGCGAAACCATGTGACCCTGTCAGTATATCGGCATCTCTTCCCACTTCCCTTATATGTGCTGTATTATTATCATAAACTTAAACAGAGAGTGGACCCTTCATATTAGTTTCTCTTCTATTCTGATACGGTTAGGTAATTTACCTGCAGTTTGTCCTGGAGGAGGTTCCGAACCATCGGACGACGAACACGATGCCACCGGAACTTGATCTGTTCAATATAAATATGCAGCTTAGAACGGCGAAACATATGATTGATGATCGACATTTAGTAAGTGGGGCGCAGTGTTGTGTTAAGTACTAGGCGTACATTCTCTTCGTAGGAACGTTAGATGATATAGTTGGTTATAACGTTACCGGAATGGTTCCTTTAAACGATGAATGACTTACCGTTTTTCCTAGAATATTTTCCCCCTTGATTGTCGGTTGATTCCGCTTGTCTTTTCCTCGAATGGATACGCTGGTGTTCTTTCAGTGCATCCGGACGGGTGAAGGTTTTATCGCACACGGTACATAATAGTGAATGACCGTGGTGTATCCTTCGTTTATGTTGTAACATGTATCTCCTACTGCCGAACGTTTTGGTGCAGAGATCGCACTGGGTCGTTGTACTGGGGACGAGTCGACCGAGCGAATCCGCCAGCAGTTGAATTCGTCGGAGATTGACGGCATCGTCGTTCGAAAGTCCATATCGTTCGGCCCAAGCGTTCAGATCTTCGACACGGGTGAAGGAATCCATGTTGTTCTCTGAAATATTGAGGTGATAATAATATAGCTTCAATCCTAACAAAATATAGCAAATACTAAAATTTGACCTCGATAAAATAGGTCAAGGTCGGTCATCTTCAGCACACATCTGGACCTTCGCCAGATGTATACGTAGTATTAATTTGGAAAGCCTAGCTCTATTTTTTCATATCAGATCACAATAAACAGTATATGACCTATAAACATTTGGGTCAAGGTCGGTCAACTGGGATAGGCTTCTAGCCAATCACCAGTTACATACCTAATGTGAATTTGGAGACCCTAGCTTCAATCCTAACAAAAATATAGCAAATACTAAAATTTGACCTCGATAAAATAGGTCAAGGTCGGTCATGTTCAGCACACCTCTGGACCTTCGCCAGATGTATACATAGTATTAATTTGGAAAGCCTAGCTTTATTTCTTCATGTTAGATCACAATAAACAGTATATGACCTATAAAAATAGGTCAAGGTCGGTCAACTGGGACAGACTTCTAGTCAATCACGAGTTGCATATCTAATGTGAATTTGGAGACCCTAGCTTCAATCCTATCAAAAATATAGCAAATCCTAAAATTTGACCTCGATAAAATAGGTCAAGGCTGGTTATCTTCAGCACACCTCTGGACCTTCGCCTGATGTATACATAGTATTAATTTGGAAAGGCTAGCTTTATTTTTTCATATCATATCACAATAAACGGTATATGACCTATAAACATTGGGTCAAGGTCGGTCAACTGGGATAGACTTCTAGTCAATCACGAGTTGCATACCCAGTTTGGTCATTCCTTTGAAGTTTCTTGATGCGCGGATGCTCTATACCAAGTTTCACACCGAACAGAGAAATGGTACTCCAGATACACAAGATTAATGATTTCGCATAAATTAAATATGGCCGCCAAAGTTTCCATCCAATCAGGCTCAGATTCAATAGGGTTCTGGCTCGCCAGCATACGGATGTGCAGTGCAAGTTCGGTGTGCCTAGGGTAGGTCATTCTAAAGATATGTTGGTAACGAGAAAGCTGTGATGGTTCCGCATAAATTAAAGATGGCCGCCAAAGTTTTCAACCGATCGGGTCCACATTCAATAGGGTTCTAAGTCACGAGCATACGGATGTATACGGCAAGTTTGGTGATCGCTACTCTTCGTCTGTGACAAAACTCATCTTCAAATCCGGTGCTCTAACACCCTTTGGTTTATGACCGTCCATTTAACACTACTTATGAGAACATGTAATGTTGTAAATTTAACTATCTTACCTACTTTTCCTCATCCCTATTTAAAGATTACAAGGTGAGGGTTGTCTGTAGATATTATAAAGCCATGACTTCAACCGAGACATATGTATACTTGGCCCCAAGAGAGATGTAAAGGCAGCGTTATTATCAGGAAACCGGCTATTTGCGAAATGGCATATTTGTAACCCAAGACCGCCAAGGTAGGATGAGTAAACGGGGCTAATTTTTTTTTTTTGCTGCATGCGCTCTAGATTTTGGAGAACGCGGTTATATGAACCTACACGGTCGTTGCCATAGCGACGAACTAGAAAAACATGCAGTGTTAATACTTCGACATGAGACGTATATAACTACAAGCGGCCTGGCTATGTGGCGGGCTAACGATAGATTGAAATCTGATATCGAGCTGTGTTGGCGGATTATTCACAAAGTGAAAGGAAAATGTTCCTTAAAGGATACGGACATTGTTTCCACTGTTATGATATAGTGCGTGGTATGACGCGCTGTTATTGTCCGCGATTTGCGGATTAATTGAATATTTCAAGATTGATTCTTGTACGCAAGGGAATACCCTTATAGGACGCTGACTGAACGATGGTAAGTTACATATACACCACATGTATATTTAAGGCCTTGGTTATGACATCTCCCTTGCACGTTTACCTTGACAAGCATTTCTTTCCATTTATAGCAGTAATACTAGAATAAATTTGCACAAAATTCCTCGCCCATGTCGAAGTTGTATAATATGACAAGAGACTGTTTTAATTAAAACCTTGTAAACCAGCAAAACACCAAACATATGATGGATAATTCTCAAAATTTAGAAAATCTCTCTCCTTCAAATAGAATTGCTCAGCCTTTGTGCTTATGGTACCTGTGGAGCAGAAAGGGTTGCAATGTCTTGCAGGCTAATGCATACACCCAAGTTCACGTGCAAATATTCTTCCAAAGCCAAGGAACCGGGAAAACACTGAAGGAATCAATCCAGTGGGCTTGTAAATGCAGGTCACCTGTAGAATCTAGATCACACTTTTTATGCAAATATTCAAACTTCAAAACAGAAGTTTTCGCCAGTCGTTATTGTCAGAGGCAGCCTGGAACTCATTTACATTTCAAAGACATGTTTCATGATTAGACTGCAGTCCCTGGCTTGATGCAATGACTTTGGTTTAAATGCCTATCTGACACGGTTAATGAATATTCAACCCAAAATACTTTTGGAGATTTCAAAAACAAGTTTTCACTATATTTTCCATTATACTGTAACTGTTAAATAATTTGATTAGTTAATATATATAAAAATGCGTTGCTTTCTTATATCTCTTCGACATGGGCGAAGCATTTCTTGGAAATATGTTTCGATATTGCTGTGCAGATGGGAGCTCAAGATCGTATCTTTGTTGTATTTTGAGTGCGTAAATGGATGCCAGCGCAAAGGTCTTAAATATAGCATAGCCCTGAAATTGTAAGCCTGCCTTAGCGTATTTAACCCACAACTGCTTAGCGGAAAGCTACCCTGTAGGCCGTGCATTTCAGAAATAGCCCATATCACTTTCACCCTGCCTTACTGTTGAGCGCGCTGGTATACATGTATCGTATTTTAACACACACAGTTGTTTCCTACTTTGACTTTCGCGGTAGGAGTGTAGTGGTTATTTTCAAGTTATGCATATATTTCTTGGTTAGTGCAAAACTGGTTATAACCCCGCAACAAAATGCGAAAAATAATAGTAGTATGTAGTGGAGAAATCTTCCCTGTGTTACAGATGACGGGTTAGAGTCGTTGGGAAGGGCAGATTTTTGTCGTTAATACGACATAATGGTGTTTCATTTTCCTTATAATAGCGGTGTAAGGAGGTGATGTATATAACACAACATAGATTTCACTCACCTCTGATTTTTCCAATGATCAGCTGGTAAACGTACTTAGAGCGACGTAGGCCTCTTCGTCCAGGTGAATGGAGAGTAGTTATTCACGTCCGTTTTCACCAGATTTACCTATATTGTCGAGATGTGATTTCCGCTTTTTTCCCAGGCTTTGTCCGTGGTCTTAAGACAATGGATCGCAATTACCGATTATTGCAATATAAAGCAGATCATGTTCAACAGAAATGTTAATTTCACTTCTATGAGCCAGGTATGCTGTCTACCTTTGAAGCGAGATGAACAGTTGAGTGGCTGACGGTAGACGAGACCGCTTATCTATATGTTCGGGGGAGAAGGTCGCATGATGTCATCGGGTATAAATAGCCGAATACGTATAGAAATTAGGTGAATGACGGTACTCTCAACGACTCCGAGTCAACAAAAATAGCTTCGAACTCTCCCGTACACCTGCTCGTATTTATAACCCTCCGACCTATTTAAGTGACGTCATGCGTCCAGCGTCCATGTTCCCCTCAACCCCCATATTCCTATCTACTGTGGCTCCCATTTTGCGCTTTTTGTATGGGAGAGAACTCTGGTCAGACAATCTGTCAGAAATTATCTGTTGTGTGGCCGAAGGATCATAGGACACCGGACACTCGGACTAATGATCTCAGAGCAGTATCTGATGTGAATGCTAATTTATGCAAACTTTATTGTCACAACATCTTCTTTGTGGCTATGAGCTTAGCATATGACATGCACATATGAATTTATGGGCACTTAGAATCAAATTGGAGAAGTTGTGTGTAATGATCATGCTGTGTAAAGTTTAGCCAAGTTTACATGGCTTCGTTCGTTCCCACTACACCATGAATTCTCTTACTGAACTTACATTGTACACTCCGGGGAAAACACATCTCCATGGGTCGTACAGCTCTATCCGGCAATAAAACAACCCTACGGCACTCTTTGTCCACTGCTTTTATCGAGTTCGGCAAATAATAATAATAATAATAATCTTTATTCAAATTCGATAACCCCATAGGAACAAGCCTATTTTCATGGGGGTCGAGGCTAAAACAATTGACATAATACAGCACAAACAATATATAGAGGATAAAACAAGATAGAATACATTAATACTATATACACTGAATTAATAAATTGAAGTGTTGTAACACTTCTCTATTACTCAGATATTTAAAGCAAGTATGTACAGTAAAACAGAGATAAAGTTATTAATATTTTACATATTCTAAAAAAGCACACTATTTGAGAGAGAAAGACTGATAAAAAAGATTATTAAAAAAAAAAAGAGAAAAAAAAAAGGAAAATAAATAAATGAAAAAAAAATGAAAAAAACTTTTTAAAAAAATGATAATAATAAAATAAATAAAAAATAAAAATATATATAATAAAATTATATAACAACAATTGGCTGCATAGGACCAAAGAAATAGCCCGTCATAGAAACGATAAAGTAATATTTCATCGACTTAAAAATTGGCTAAGATAGAACTTTGTACAACTCCGTTTAAAAGCGTCGACAGATGGCGCATTTTGTATGTTGAGAGGTAGTTCGTTAAAAAGTTGGGCTCCGTTTACTCTAAAAGACTGTTTGAAAGGTTTGTCGTGAAATAGTTTCATTGCTGTGAAAAGATGATCCGTCTGCAACTGGTCTTCAAACATCAACAGCCGTTTGAATTTCTCCTGGATACTGCTATTATATTTGTACGGATCCGCATACGTTACAATGGAGGAAAAATCCAACCGGCTGTTGATGTATGAAGACTGATTGCAGACGAATCAGCTCTTCCCGGCAATGAAACTTGCCGAATTTGATAAAAGCAGTGGACAGAGAATGGGGAGGGGTCGTTTTATTGCCGGATAGAGCTGTACGACCCATGAAGCTGTGTTTCTCGAAGTGTACATGTAGGTTCAGTAAGAGAATTCACAGCATAGTACCTAGGAATGAACGAAGCCATGTAAACTTAGCTATGTAAAGTTTCATTGGTCTGGGAGAATCCGAGACCTCAAATGATGTTGCTGATAACCATTGATAAGTTAGACATATAGACAAACTTATTGATCATAAAATAACAGAATTTTCATCTTTTATAATTCAGAACTTTTAAACACCAAGTAAAGTCAGTTGGGCAGCTGGATTTCCTATAAAGAAGTAAACTCTAGAGTTCGAGAGTGGGTAGCACTTGAAAAATTCTTGGTATCAAATACATGTAGAAGACCAAGCAAACTATTCGGATTCAAATGGTAAGTTTACTGATCAATCCAGAGTTTTCAGTTATGGTAACAGGTAGGAGACTACATTAATTGCCTGTCTAGTTCCACATCTGAGCCACCCACTCTGATCAATTAAACATAAGTTAACATTAGTAAGGGTCACAATCTGAATTGAGTGGTATTGAGTCTACTCAAATACGTTCAAACTTTCAAAGTGAGAATTTGCTTAAAAGTTCAGTAATGGTTTATCAGTGAATGATTAAACATTTTATGGGAAAAAATTGGGAGTCACCATGATGGTTATTTACAAAATATTGCATGAAAGTGCCGTGAATGGCTACAACACTGAATTAATAGAGAAATAACATTATTTTCAGGTTTAAAGTCCATTTTTTCCAACTTATTTAAATTTACCATATAAAGTGGAATTTATACACTCATGGTAAAATATGAAATGGGGGGGTCACCATACTTTTTTTCAAATAGCAGCTGTATAATGGATAAATTCAGACTTTTTCCATCCTATGTCTGGGAGGGTGTAGGGGTGTGGAATTAGCCTGGAGATGGGAAATATTTTTGCGGTTCATCTCCAAGGCATGATACAAAGTTGCCTTTTGGCTAGCAGTGGATACGAAACAAGTTTCGAGGGTACCACAAGCATCATCGATTGCCCACCAAATATTCTGTGCCGTCCAAGCGATGAATCTGGCAGGTCCAAATTTTGGTCAAAACTATTTCACTTTGAAGTGACTGGTAACATGAATAAATGTTCTATTTTGCTAGATATCAATCTTTTGTTATTTTTACCCTTCTTTAAGGTGGCAGAACACTAATAATACATGTAGGATATTCAGTCTGTTTCGAAAGATTTAAAAAAAAACCATGTTATGGCTCCATAGATAACGTGATCTACTACCGTGATGAGAACTCTGCTAAACATCTGCCGTGATCTACTACCTTGATGAGAACTCTGCTAAACATATGCCGTACACTCATTATGCCATAAGCTTACAAGTCCTCTCTGAAGAATGGATTCCAAATTTATTATTCATATTGCATAAGCTAACATGATCATTCTTACTTTCTATTGCTGAATAACACTTTGAGCTCAGTCATTTGAATTTGTCTAGATTACTAGGTTTGATTGGCAATGTATACATACAATGTAATATATTTGATACATTCTTTCAGTGTTCATAAAATGGGTCCTGATTTCTGCAGATTGTACTGCAATCCCCTCCATTAGCCTCAGCAATCGGCAATGCCGAGCCTAATGCCATAGTAAAAGTAACTTCACCTGACACCGCAATTTTCAACCTTGTGTTAAATGCAGGTTATTTCGATATCACAAGATTTTTGCTGAGGTGGATTTACTTATTCGTGAGAAATGGCATTCTCTGTTTGTGCATATAAAGGGAGTGGGAGGTGGAGGTAGTTGCATGAAGATGGCTACCTAAAAATAGATACTACATGTATCTTCAATAATTTTGTTTGCAATTCTTCTACTTTTGTTGATGAAATAGTTGGGTTAAAACTTCTTATTTAACAGGGTGAACATGATGTGCATAACGATTCCTCACAATACCAAGGTTATCTGTCCAATGAGACTTTTGATCCGAAAGCTTTGGCAGAACTGTTCAACCTGGCTCATGGCTTTACAGATGCTGTTATACCCACATCTGTCACCAGTGAGTATGCTACCCATTCTGTTCCCAATACAAAGCCATACATCAATGTCTAACCTGGAGAAAGGGCAATAACTAAATCACAAGCTTTTATGGTAAATTGTATGTAAATTGATAGTCACAATGTTGCTGGGACATTTTTGAATGCAGTGTTAAGTTTCAACTCACTCCAATTTTGTGGAAGACTGCCAGGTAGAGAGAGAAATTGTAAACTCTGTACTTCTATCACTGTATATTTTCCTGTCTCTTTTCAACTCAACAGATTTCATCACAGAGGAAGTTCCAAAAATTACATTTGGAAGCTTTGAATTAACATATGAACATATGAAAGAGGTATGTTGATCGAAAACAATGCTTGGTTCTTCAGAGGTAGTGTCAACCCGTTGATAAAGTTAACTGTCATATCAGACCTCTCAAGTTATACTTTTGCCAAGGCGTGAGATTTGAGTATATCCGCCCCGGCGATATGAGACCCGAAAAAATGAGAATTTCGAGGCGTCATTTCATACAATTTTTTGCATTTTGTTTCATATAACAGCCTACTATTAAACATTTCATCCTTCACGGAGGCTAGAAATGGATACTTTACAACCAAGTCTAGGAAAATTTTGAAATTACTGACTCCTTTTTCTGCAAACTGGAGCAATTTTGAAGGATTCTTGGTTATTTTAGAAATAATTTCACGAAAATGCCAAGATGCGTGAGATTTTGATATAGCTGCGTGAGAGCGTGAGACAGATCCCAAATGCGTGAGTCTCACGCCGAATGCGTGAGGGTTGATAGGTCTGTCATATGTGGTTACAAAATTGAATTAAAAAAAAAATAAAGCTAATATTATGATTATAGAGGTGTGTGGCATGCTAAAATGCAGGTTCTGTACACACACCGTTTTGTAAGAGGTCCATTGAAAACTGCTTCTTCACAATGTTTATCGTGTGACTATATATTGACCATGTTAGAAGGGACAGGTTGAAACTGCCAAGGGCAAGCAAGTTTCAACATATCACTTGCCCGAATGGAATGCTAAAAATAATTATTATTTCGACCCCTGCAGTTGGATGAAGCCGGATTAAATCCCATTTTTCAACCAATCAAATCAATGTCAACTATAGTTACAAAATAAACACAGAGATGAAGCAGTTCTCAGTGGTGCTCGTACTAGATGATAATACAGTTTTATTCATTGATCAGGTGAAATGGAATGTACTCAAAATTGAAAAATTCTCTGATCGGCTCCCACAGGTGAAAAATCAAACTGAGAAGTAGATGAATGAATACTTATGTGTTCATTCAGTTACACTGTTAAATCCTGGATATAGAAATGCCATACTGAACATCATTTGTGTTGTCATGTTGTCTCGGGTTTACATTTAAATAAAAGTTGACTGACTGTATTATTTGAAGGAAATTGTAGTACATCTGCATATATCTCTGTATCCATGGTAACATGGGAAAATAAAGGTTGCTGTAAATGCTTTATTTGCACGGAACTAACCTTCCCTATTTTCATGGTGAATGATTTTCCTTGAAAGATAGTCTCTGTGAATGTAGCTTCCTAGTTTAATTTTCTATTAGATCAGCATACATGGTAATCACTCTAATAATTCAATCACAGGATTTGAAATTTCCCACCGTAAAATCTAGGGGTGAACTAATTTATTAGAGCAGGATGTTGACAAAATTGTTTAAACTCCTGCATATAATCCATTATTCCTTCAATGCTTTTAGAGTGTGGTCTAATTTATTAGAACAGCCAATTGAATTGTATCCCCATAATTGGGGGATGATAGAATTTTGATAGGGAAATTGAATTATTAGAGGCATCATTTACCATATATACATACTCAACCAAGCTAATTGTTTTGAAAACTCTGGTTGTTCCTGAAAACACTTTTATTGTTGCTATGGTTTACATCTATCTGCCATATTCATACCGCAGACAATATTAACCTATTTCACTTTTTCTTTGGAAACAAATGCTTATCAATATATTCAAGTAAAATAGTATGATCAGTCATTTATTTTTGAAAACAAGAACAAGGATTGATCTCAGAGGGGACCCCAGTGATTGATACTCTCAAACAGAGAACTCCTTGTGAAAGTTGTATCAGTTAAGTACAGGTTAAATCTACAGTGGAAGCTCACCGCACAAATTTATGGCAAGCCAAAGTGCTTTTTATTCCGAATTTCCGATATCGGGAATTCAATTCCAGATATCGGAAATTCTAATTTTCGATATCGGAAATTGCAATTCCCGATCGGAAATTCAGTGACAATTTTCCCATATCGGGAATTCAATTTCCGATATCGGAAATAGAATTTTTCATATCGGAACCGAATTTCCGATATCGGAAATGAAAGCTCTGGAAGCTTTACAAAACCTAGGGGTGCATTCCACACCTAAATGATGTGCGGCTAGAAACAAGTATGGGATCAGATCTTCGGCCATAAATAGATGTAAAATCTTTAACAAAAACCTTGTAAAAGTATATATTTTCTAAATGGGCACACTCGTGCCCTTATTTCAGGAGACTTGTAAGCTATTGAAATTGAAAAGGAAAGACGTGCAATCCTCCGTAACCCTTCTTCAACTTTTCTGAAAAACTCCATAAAATATATGAAAATGTGTCAAATTCTACCCACAACGTTACCCAGCGAAAACGTATGAAATGATTTTCTTTTTATGTATGTTAAAGTATTTCTCGTCCAAAGGACAATTTAAAATGGCGAAAAAAACAGGGGTCGACCTACTCAGTTTTTAAAAAATTTTAATAAAGGAATCATCAGTTTCGCTTCCCGAAAAAGTGCGGATTTTGGTCCGCCAGATATTCAATTCCGGACAAGATTAACTCTGTAGTGGCGAGTGGGTGCAATCAACAAGCAATTATTATATCCTCGTTTGGAGAAATGGTTGTAACGTCCAGCAGGGTGATACTATAGATATCAGTTAGTAGAAAGGTAAGAAGAATTACCTTGCTGTCAAAATCGGGCGATCTTCCTTATTATAAAATTAGGGAGGGACCACTTTGTACGAAACCGTGCCAAGTGTGGAGTGCACCCTAGAGTTGCAATTCCCGATATCGGAAATTCAATGACAATTTCCGATATCGGAAATTCAATTTCCGATATCGGGAATTGTCTCCGAATTTCCGATATCGGGAATTGCAATTCCCGATATCGAAAATTCTAATTTCCGATATCGGGAATTGCAATTTCCGATATCGGAAATTGAATTTCCGATATCGAGAATTCAATTTCCGATATCAGAAATTGAAGGTCATGAATTTCTGATATCGGAAATTTTAATTCCGATATCGGGAATTCAATTTCCGATATCGGAAATTCTCGAATAAAAAGCATTTTGGCTTGCCATACAAATCTTGCCTGTTAATTTGCTTTTGCTGGACACTTATCCGCGAAAGATACATACAGCGAAACTGGTTTGAATGTAAAACCATGTAAAATAATTCCCGCAAATAATAAGGCATGATACTTCATTATATCCTAAATCCTGACATAACCTTTCTATTGTAGGTCATATTTAACACAGGTGGTCTGGCAGCCTGTGTAGTTGTTGGACTCTTATACGTGGTGATTTTCCCCATCATTGGACTGTGCATTTGTGCATGTTTGGGATGTGGAAACAAGGAATGTTGCACCATTGAACACGATGCTAATAAAATAACACAGAGGATATTTGAGGTTCTGCTTTTCCTTTTCATCATGCTGAGTGTGTAAGTTGGCATGAATTGAATTTGTTCATGCACAATGCGTTTTCTTGGCTCAAAATGTTATACCCTGGTGATATCAGTTTTGCAAATTAGAGATAATGGTTTTGATAATTTGCAGAATTTTCTATGGTAATAGCCAACTGTAGGGCATTGTTGTTGATTAACATACTCACATAGCAATTAAACTGTGTGGTGTTATTGATTTGTTGTTTCAAATCACCTGGACTATTGAATAACTTCTACTGTTAAATATCTCATTATCTTATAATTCAACATTTGCCATACATGAGATTCATGTTGATCTGTGTATGACCATGATCAACTGTCAAGAAATACATTTAATCAATCCAGTATTCATTAAATTATTTCCATGTTAATTGTGATATGGAGCCATTTTTGGTACATGTGGACTTGAGAAGTTAACAACTAGGATATCAGGAATCCTCGTAGCACAGGCATCAACAATCATAATGTTACATTTTCAGAGCAGGTGTTATATGCCTCTCTTTCTGCAATGATTACCTGGCTGACGGGCTCAATGAGGTGGGCCCTGCAGCACGAGACGCCATGGCCGATATTGACACATTTATTGACCGCACTGCTGAAGTGAGTATACGATATCATGAGAACATATGAATCAGAGTAAAATACATGAGAATGAGGTTTCGGAGAAGGTGAACATCTTCAGGTAGAAACTACTGTAGTTAGAACCAGTCTGGGTTAGCCACCATCTTCTCAAACTGTTAGCCACAACAAAAGTGAGATGAAATATCTGTAACACTAAGGGGAGACAACTTTTCCATTTGGACAGTCAAAATATCACAATAGATAACTCTACATATGAACAGTTTTTATATCACAGTAAGAAATATAACACTGAAAACGAGATTTATTGTCAGAAAACATGATGGTTTTCTGTGTGCATATTATGTCATTTGAACAGATATGACTGATGTAGTTCTTGAAATACAGAAAATTACTATGGAAAAAACTAGAAAATGGGTATCGCTGAGGTGTATTACTGCATTACAGAATAGCTATCAAAACACACTCAAGTCATATTTGCACTGTAGAAAGATATTTCTGATCCATTAACTCTTCGTCAGTTTCTCAATGCAACCACATGATATATGATCATATATGATCATGTGTGTTATGAACAATCAATTAGCATTAGCAATACTATCTCAATTTATCTACCGTACCCAGAATATCACAATAGTGTCATCCTACATCCAATCAATGTTCATATTATCTACTCGTGTGCATACGCCTCCTCTCTGCCATATAGCTATGCATTTTTTGTTGTGTCACATAACTGCTATGAAAAAATTCACTGTTACTGATGAGGATGACCCGAATTTTGGCTAATCGCAATTATTAGTTCAGCATTTATATATAGGCGAACATTATACACACTCACCAACTGTATGGCATTAGCCTGTCATATTGTCATCTGGACATTCTTGGTATTAAATTAAATATGATCTTAGCCCAAAGATGATTTGAGAACTATCATATCTGGATGAACTATTCGAAAAATCGAATATGCTATTCTGTTTTGAAAGAAATTATTCTTTGAGTGACGTAACGTAGAGTGAACTTTTACTCTTAATTCCAAGGAGCCTATGACAGCTTAGGCAAGGCAATATATCAGCAATGAAGTACATAGTTTCAATCATTGTAGGGTGTACATGACATCAGCCTGGCTTTGTTGGACGAGTTCAATAACACAAAAGCAGCTGTAATAGATGATCTCGATGGTATGTATTCACCTTTCATTTTCAATCTGGATATGGAATTAGTGCAAATGCCTCTCATTGTAACACACTGGATTATTAAGTGGTTTTCTGGACAGCCTCTTATCTGTTATGGCCCGCCCATCCCTCACCCCCGGCCCACCAAATTTTTAAGCAGATACAAATGTGTATTAACCAATATTCCACATCTTGAGTATCCCAAATTGTCATGGTATAGTACAATAAAATTTTGTTACCACAGTAAATATTTCAATTTTGTGAAGACAGGTACGGATGTTTGGTCCAATCCATGAGCATCTCTACTTTGACGGGCTTCGACGGGAGATGTGCCAACTGCTTTCATAACACGGTGCTCCTCTTTATGACAATACCCTCTTCCCTCCCTAACGGTGTTCTGTTTCCAGCTCATGCAACACTATACAGAACCCTTTGAACAGGGGCTTGTCACCAAATATAAAAATAAAACATTGAAATTGTGTGTGATAACATTTTGCATTTTGAATTGATCTAATGTTTCTGTTTGAAGATATTGGGACAAATCTCAGTGAAGAGCTCCAAGCCTTTCTGAAGGATAGAGCAGGGTTACAGGATATCCTCGACAATGTCACGGTCCTGGAGAATGGTTCGTTTGAATAAACATGCAGGGCCTCATTCAGTTCTCTAATTTGGGATGTGGTAATTCCCTCTAATAGTTTAATCACAGGAAGTGAAATTTCCCACCTTGAAATCTGGGAGTGATCAAATTTATTAGAACAAGAAGCTGATAAAATGGTTCATAATCATGCAGATTCAATGATTTTAGAGAGTGAGTAAAGTTGTTATAACAGTCGATTGAATTTTGATAGGGGGATTGAATTATTAGAGGGAGTACCGTATATGTTAAACAATATCATAAATTCTGAATCCAATATTTATCAGTTCGATGTGCATCAAAATGGGAGATATTCCATGAAGGTAATTGTTAATTAATGTGATACATTCCCAGGAGTGCTGGAATTCTACTGTATTTAATTATTTCATCCCATACTAATTGAAACATTTTATATCAACAAAATTATGAAACCTTTTTGTGTTTTTTTGGTTCATTTTTGTCAGCAGAAATGTAAAATAAAACTCTTTCAGTCTTATCAACAACCACTGAAAATTCAAAATGCACTATTATATATATTTAAGTGTTGAAAGTACCCCTTGGGGTTTTATTGAAATATCCAACATTTTCATTATCGTGGCAAGCAGGACAACCTGAATAATATTAGTGAGGATATGTGGTACCTTATTTTTACAATAGGAGCTTTGGCGATTAAGATGAACTTGGGACAAGTGGATGGGAATTTAACCACGATGGTTGTGAGAACAGATAGCCTGAAGACAGGAATCCAGATGGTACAGACCTTGTTAAATGATGCGATAAATCAGTGTGTGTCACAGCCCTGTACAGATGGCCTGACCAGTATGCAGACTACAGTCAATGATCTGACCACCACTATCAATGGATTAGACTCCTCACAGTTTAAGGTATGGTTAATGTCCTGATAATTAGATCATAGCAGGTGCAATGGGCAATTTGCACTATAGTTCAAGTTAATCCCTGGACAACGCTGTCTGGCCTCGACGGCAGTGGGCAATCTACCGACACCTGGCTGATCGCGTGAGCTGCAGTTCATCAATCCAGGCACTTCTCTTATGTCTTTAACCCAGAATATATTTTCAATCGATGAAGACTACATGGCATATGTTCGATGTTAGGTTGCCAAAATTATCATAAATGTAATCCTTAATTGGTCCTTTCTTGGAATATTGGGAATATTTGATCATATTTCAATAGTTGAAAACTAGCTCCATGTTATAAACATAGGGGAGAGCTCATCTAGTGAGAATGACCGAAGCTCAAGCAGTCGCCCACTTGCTGTACACTTGCAAAACAGATGTTCTGGATCATCATGTATTTCATATATCTTCAATTTTGAAGGTGATCAAAACATGATGGTACAAAAACAGATGTTCTGGATCATTATGTATTTGATGTCTCTTCAATTTTAAAGGTGATCAAAAGATGATGATACAAAAACAGATGTTCTGGATCATAATGTTTTTCATGTCTCAATTTTAACGGTGATCAGATCATATGATAAAAAAAAAGATGTTCTGGATCACTATGTATAAAAATTCAGTGGGGGTTTTCAGATGCACAGCTTTGTATTTCATGGATGGGGGGGAGGGGGGTTCATTTGAAACTAAGACAGTGTTGACAAATACTTGATGAGAGGTTTGAATTGCTGTTTGTATTTTATTATTATAGCCGCCAGCATTAAACCAAACTTTGCAAGATGTGAAAGTTGCTCTGCAGGAAAACTTTACAGCTATAGTTCTGGAGGTGAGTGAAATATGCCAGCATTGGTTAGAGCATTTATAATGCTTTGTGAGATAATTCTGTTTTCTTTCTGTTCATTGCAGACTGAATATTATGTGTTAGAATGTCGTCAAGGTGCAGGTACCATGTTTCTATAGAATTGGTGATACGGAATGTTAAGCTATGGTATATTTTGGAAGCTGGAATATCAATAAAGTCAATGGCATGGAAGGCGAACTATGTTACACACTGGACGTTTGATTATGTTTAATATATGGGAATACTGCAAATGTTTTGGCCAAGTGATAAATATCTTATATATTTTAACTTCAAACTAGAGTCTATATAAGTTTAATAAATTTGAAGGTCTCAATTATTGTTGTTGTTTTTTATTGCAAAGAAAATGGATACGGTCCCTGAGATGGTGAACAACATGAGTGCTGGTTCTCTCGGTGGTAAGTACGAGTCTTCAACATGGAACAGTTCGATTGAAACTGTAGAAGTACTGGTGATTGATTGATAGAGATAATAGAATGATTGAATTACTAACCTGAAGATAAGGCACAGGACATTTACCTATCACCCCCATCATGAGATACAGTACATACCATGACCTTTTAGCCCATGATATCTGAATATGAAGAGGGGCTATCTCATTCTGATTTGCAGGGGGATTATTACAAATGTCAGGCGCTTATTTTCATGCTTGGATTTATATGAAAATTTATCATGGGCGATTGAGAGTTAGATCACACGTGTATGTACATTGTCCATCAATGTGTCAGGTATAAACTGTGTATAATTCTTCATTTCTTTGCAGACATTAAAACTGCTATCATGGACGTTGATATCCAAGAACAGATGCAGCCTTTCCTGGACAATCTGAACATAACACTCCTTATGTTTAAAGAGGTACTTATTATTTTATATTTCTGAATATTCTTTTAATTGGAAGATAAACATGATGATATATCATATAGCAGTTGTTGCACTATTCATTCTGCAATCTTGAATATGACATATATCCAGCCATAATTAGTAAGAATTTGATACTAATTCTATAATGATCCACTGGAGAAGGTTGGGGGGTTGGGGGGGGGAGGGGGGGAGAATGTTGCGATATTGCCCAATGCATACTATTTAGTATACAGAATTTGGGGGAGGGGGGTCAAATTTTTTCAGGCTTACATACTTTATGGATGACAACCACATATTAGGCAAAATAGAATGGATAGCATTGATAATTACATCATTAAGACTAGATACGCATATGTTTCAGATGAGAAGAGAGATGAACTTTAAAGCTACCATCAGCCATTACACTACATATGCGGCAGATTACAGTCTATATGTGTGAGTTTGTGAGCATTACAGATTTTACTACAACTCACCTCTATTGGTACAGTTTAATATTTTGATCGCAATTTAAAATCTGAAGCTAAGATTTAGCTGAAGTACATGTATTATTACATCTAAGTATTTAGAGAATTCTTTAATATACATCCATTCAGTCGGCCCTGTAATCTATACACGCTGTATTCACTCTATTATCTACATAAAACATGAACAATGGATCTGCTAGCATATTTCAATTCTATTTCGTGACAGTTGGCAGAATGAAGTAGTGAAAGATCAAAGGCACCATCATCCACCTTAGTATCGTATGTGAACTGTAGAAACATCTCTGCCCAGTTAATACAAAATCTTATGTGTTTGTAAAGTGTTTCTAATCTGGATGGATTTAGTTCCAGCTAGGCCATTCCCCCCCATGCTGCTGCATGTTATGGCATAAGCCATCCTTTGTCTGCCGAGTTCCAAACTGTATGGCATGGAGTTCCTAGGAGTTCCAACACGGCGCACCATGCCACTCTGTTTGGAATGCATTATGCCAGTTCCTAGTATGACCCAATTTCAAGAAGCCCTTAAAACCAAGACTTTTAACATGTTTATTATGTCATCTCTGTGTATTGTTTACAGCTGGTTAGTTGGAGCAGCCTTGGTTTTTCTTGCATGTCTGATCATAGCTCTAGAGTTATGTGGTCTGTTACTGGGTTCCTGTTCCTCGGACCCTCGCCAATGCTCCTCCAGAGCTGGTGGAAACTGTCTCTTTGCGTAAGTTACAAAATCGGGCTTCCCGATGTGGGACTCCTAAGATGGAGTGCATAGTGAGACATGATCCTCTCTGAGCCTCTCCTTCAAATTCTCATGTACTGGTAGTCGATTTTTGTTTTTCCCTATGCAACAACATGGAGGCACATTGTTAATCGTTGATAACTGGTATAAATTTGATGAATAGTCATAACATTATTTGCTATTTGAAGATAGGACGATTATACTTATCTTAATGAATATTATGGCTTAAATTGTAAGTTGAAAATATGTCAGAAATAGTAGAGAATATTGCTCCACATTGGAGCATAGGGAGGAACAAGAGTCAAATCCACAGAAATCCACAGGAGAAGCCCTCAAGGCACATTCCATATGAAATTAATATCAGAAAGCCCTCATTGTGCAGGTGGGAAAATCAGACTAAATGCAGTTTGTGACAAACTTTTCATGAATGCCCATAAAATTTGATTAATGCTTCTATCGGTCTGTTTACATAACATCTCATCTCACATTGTGTAAAGCTTTATCATCATGACATTTTCTGTCTAAAGTCTGGTATATCCACTCATGTTTCTGAGCACCACCCTCCCAGACTCTCATCCTGCCTTGTTGATACGCTTGGATACTTTCGTATTTGGTGTTTTTTATCCTCATTTGCCAATGCGAAACAAAATGCCAATCATCAGTTATCTTTCTACGATTGCGATTGGATGTACCTTGATTTTTTTTTGTTTTGCTGATCCCTGAATCCTGTGAATTATGTTCCACCCCCAGTGCTGTGATAATCCTGTGAATTATCTTCCACCCCATACAATGCTGTGATAATCCTGTCAACTGTTTTCTACCCCATGCAGTGCTGCAATAATAATCTTCCTATCCTCCTGGTTGCTGATGTTCATGACTACAACCCTGTTCTGTATTGGAGCTCCTCTCGTCCGGTTCTTGTGTGAAACAGATTATCCCACCATGGAAAAGGTGAATATACACCAAGCCTAGAAGTAACCACCTGACATTTCTAATAAACCCCTGCAGATCAGAATGAGATAGGCACAGATATACACAGATATCATGGGGTTAAAAGGTCATGGTATGTACCATATCCTCTGATGGGAGTAATAGGTTGATGTCCTGTGCCTTATTTTCAGGCTTGATACACCTGTCATATTAAGTAGAAAATAATGTCATTCTGGTCTTCCAGATAAGAGGAGTTATTCCCCTTATTGTGATATTTCAATTTTCCAAATAGAAGAGTTGTCTCCCTTAAATAGTGTGACAGCCAGTTGACCATATCTTTGTTGTCCTCAACAGTTTGAGCAGATGGTTGCTGACCAAGACTGGTTCTCACTGCAGGGAGCTGTACCAGAAGATATTCCACTTCCCAGGAATCTCTCCATAACTGAAACAATGAAGTATGTGTAAAACCTTGCATGGCACTGGACATCTCTATGGTGTTTCCCTTGCTTTGGTGATGTGATGTGTTTCTGTTGAGCCATTTCATTGAAAACAGAGAATTCAAATCATCACTATGAGTGGAGGCTGAAGCAGTCGCAAAAAACTTTTGCTTGATTCAAATAGGTCTCCCATTCATTTGGGTATATATATTCTTAGAATGTAATTTTGTGTAGTAGAAAACCTGCTTGATTGAAATGGCTGGAAATACCTGTGTACATTATCGAGTAATCAATTCACTTGCAGGAGGTGTGACGAGGGCCAATCTATGTTTGATGCTCTAAGGTTAGATGAAGAAGTTACTAAGTTCCTGAATACTTATAAACAGGTACCATTGAGAGTATTCATATGTCCTTATTTGGGCAACAATTTGGTGTAAGACTCACGAAATATAATTGACAAAGGATCTTTTGTCACAGTCCAGGATATTACCTTTTCAATGGGAGGTCTTACACCAAAGCCGTGCCCTTATTTGGCAGTGCAGCAATAGGTGGGTCTCTAGGTGGGGATTAGAAAAACACTGTCATGGGGACATTTTTTTATGGGAAATCCTGAGAAAATCTCGCCCAATATCCTCTGATGAATCTGTGGGAAATTCTCTTAGGATGATATTTGTTCCCCCGACTCTACAGTGATCAGAGCAGAAAAGAATTGAAATATTGTGTGAGTGCAATTTTAGTTCACAGCCTCTCTCTATTGAATATATTGCTTTATACCCAAACATTCAAGAAAGTAGCAGTACTTTCTTATTGTATTATCCTATGAGGCGGGGTTATAAAGTGGCAGGGTATTTAGCCATCACAGTGAGAAACTGCTGTGGGGAGTGATGTATTGTCTCGTAAGGCTTAATTAAGTAGAATGCCATAGAAAACAGTCCTGTTATTCTATATTTTATAATCCTCCCATCTTTATCACTGATTCCAGTAACAATGACATGAAAACATAACAACAACAACAACAACAAAATAGAACTAAGCTTTGTGTCATAATTTTCCAGGATTTTGGGATGGACTCTCAGATTGAAGAGATGGCTGAGAATGTGAATCTGACTCAGTTCGGCAGTCTCTATACCACTGTGAATAGTAAATTGTCCGGAATTCCCACCATTACTGGTCAGTTTGATATTCAGCCAGTGGTCACTCAGGTGAGAACTTGCATGTGTATTCAGGCACATGACGAAGTAATTTGGACGTTTGGATGAAACTCAAATGGGTACGATTGATAGATGATTATTTTGAATGCCTAAAACCAAAACACTTCCAACCTTTTTTACCTCCATTTTAGAGAGCAGGATTGCTCTAACCTGGTCAACTCCACCATGTTAAAACTGAAATGAACCATTATTGTTGCTCAGAATGCAACATGTCACGTAAGTCACAAAACTGATTCTGCAGACATATTTTCATAAGATAATGTCTTGGTGTTTTGTGGTCTGGACAATTTACTGCATGTGACTATGGTAGTTACTTGTTATGAAAAAAAACCCAGTCATATCATTTTTTTTAACTAGCTGGACCAGGTGGACAGTACACTGGGAAGTATAAACTTTACAGATATGGCTGATCAACTGATATCCTCTGCTCTACAGTTACCACCTACAGAACATCTGGTAATGCATGACAATAAATCTTCATTCATGTACATGTCGTACTACAAACTGAGCTTTCTCTACATCAACACAATTTAATGCACCATCTTTTGTTTCTCTTGCCGGGGACTTCATTTAACAATTGTTCAGAAAATAATTCGAATATTTGAAATTGATGATATACAAATGTTGTAATAGACTGTCTGTTCAAAGTAACGGCCAATGAACAGATGGTGTTGCAGTGTGCTTTGCCATGTTCACAGACCTAGTCAAGTTAATAATAAGAATTGATGTCATTGCAGGAATGAGCCAGTCAAATCAATCATGGATACTTACATCTGAGTTCAAAGGGATGAAATATACGAAACATTGCCTGACTTCTAATTTGTTCAAATATGGGTATATTAAGGGAAGGTCATGAATGTAATGGACTCCATCGCCATTTAATTTTTTTGCAACTGCACAGCATTTCGTGGACTTCCTGTTTGTACCAAGTCCGAAGTTTTTAACGTTGAAGAGATAGGCCGTGTTGGAAAACAGTTGATATTTTGTGCAACTGTGTGTAAAATCACTAAAAAATCTCATGGACCATCGCCAGATGGGCTAAAGAACGGCTCCAGATATTTATTAGCCTGAACACAATTTAGTTACACAGAAAAAGTACTTTTCCTCGAGATATGACTACTTTCAACCTGGTCAGAATGCGACCGCTGGTACAAATGACCTTTCATGACCTCGCCTTGTGCGCATGCCCAGTTACCCTAGATTTGTAATGGCAATCTCGACCATTCGGCAATCCCAAAAAATATGACTGGTCTTATAGCTATGCCAAACCATATTCTGTGATGGTACGGCTTTGTCAGACGAACCATGTCTGGAGATGATGCACAAGTGAAGCTATAACATACACAGAAAATACATGAGCCTGTTCAGTAGGCCTACCAGATATAACCCATGGCAGCTTTAATCATCATATCAGCCTAGCAAATATTCAATGCATGTAGATCAGTAACTGTACATCTTGGACTCCTGTTAGGGGGAAATGAGGCAGTAAAGAAAGATAATACTTATAAGTTAAGTATTTTCATTATACAGGCAGCATCAGGGTTGAACCAGACTGCTGATCAGCTTAGGGGCTCTGTAGATACAGACGCTGGGGTCTTAACAAATACAAAGGTGAGTTAATGATTATTACATCAAGATTTGAAACTTTGTTTGTGAAATCCCCTTGATCCTTCACCTGGAGATGCAACACAGGGAGATCCCGAATGTCTCCTGGAGATCCTGCAAGTGTCTTTTAGTGATCCGAATCTTTCCTGAAGATCCTGAAAGTTTCTTTTAGAGATACTGAATGTCTCCTGGAGATCCTAAAAGTGTCTTTTAGAGATTCTAACTATCTCCTTTAGAGCCTGCACATCTCTCCAGGGGAGCCTGAATGTATCTTCTGGAGGTATCTTCTGGAGGGGATCCTGAATGTCTCATTTAGAGATCCAGAACATCTCTCCTGGAGATGTTGAGGGTGTCCTGAATGTCAATCTGAGATCCACACTTGTTGGAGATCCTAAATAGTGTCCTCGGCTGGAGATTCTGCAAACATGCCAAAAGTGTTGTTCGTATATTTGTATTCTATCTTTGGCTCTTTAACGGTGGATTATTCTGATTTCTGCAGGGTGACATTGTTCACATCTTGGATGCGGTCAATAACAGTATTGCAGCTATTCCATCACAGGTAAGAATTCTCCTTGACCATGTTGAGTGTAAGGGAGTTGGATGATAGTGATTGCTTGGTATGTCCATCTGTTTGTCTACATCATTATGTACCATTTTGCCTGGACAAAGCAGTATTAGAGCAGACACACAGAGCATGGATGGTGTGGCAGTTATTAGTTCTCAATACAATACCATATACATGTATACATATATCTACTTCACAGATCAATGCCATATTGGCCACTGTCCTGGATTTACAGAACTATATTCAGAATAATGGACAAACAGTTATTTTGGAGGTATGTTTATAATGGGGCTATATATTTTCTCGTAGTGAAGGATATCTTGATTACTTTTTCGAGCCGTTTGATGGATCATGGTGCATGTGGTTTAGTTGCCTCAGTTGCCCATGATCATTGATGCCCAAAATTGAGATAACTGGACCCCAATGGATCATCAGATGACTCAAAACATAATCAAGATATGCTCCATTCTTCAGTGGTCTCCTCATAAACTGTCCACAGCTTGTTGGATGTCAATGTTGGTTATTCATAAGTGGACACACCTTAGCTTAACCAATCAGTGCCTAGGTAGGACAGTAGCCAAGTTTCAATGTTAGTAATCTTCATTGGCTCTCCATGACACCTTGTTAGGGCTGGCAAGGGTATTGTTTTTGGTGGTTTTCTGCACTGATTCGGGAACCCTCAATAGTAGTATTCACTTTTAGCTTGTGACAATTTTTTGACTTCAACCTGCAAAACAGGTCTGATGTTGACATCATAAATAAAATAAAATACTTTTCACAATCATGATTGGGCTGTGACTTTTGTGGTTGTGACATAACTCCAAGAGTCACTTCACCAGATGTCGCTCATTCCTAGGAGATACTAGAACTTCATCAGCACACAGCTCTATATGTGGAGAAATTTCAGTATTATAGCGATATCAGTTTACTCTGTGTGTATGTCTGTCTGTCCATTTGTTCGCACTGCAGTCTCAAACTGACCCTATGGGTAAAGCAAAGCTAACCACTGCTTTATGAGTACAAATATAATCAGAATATATTCTACCCTATTTTCATTGATGTATAATTACACATTGAGACTATAGCGTACTCTATACTAAACTCCTGTAACCATACTGGGCAGTTTATTATGCATATTATAGTCTTCTGATCTGTCTTATTGATTCGTCTTATTGATTCCTTGCGTCTTGTACTGATTTCAAACCATTTGTTTCTGACCTGATAGGCTAGTAAAGGTACAGCGGCCCGATTATTGTCCAAAATTGATGCCTTCCCAGAGAAAATCACAAAAGAGGTATGGAGACTATATAAATGTGATTCTTTAAGTACTCCACTCGGGATGAATAAGATTTTCTACTTGTAACCATTTATACACTTGTATAAATTTGCTCTGGAATTTCATTGTGCATTCAAGTTCATTCATAAAGATTTGTCCATCCACATTTGTTTCCAGGCAATAAAATTAAAAATGATTCTTTCCAAGTTTGGTAATGTAACCAACCTTTAAACAAAAATGTGATCGAGATCATGGTCATCCACATCCACTGAAAATCCACTCTTTTAACATTAATTCTTGCTCCGGTAGTGACCACAGGTGCACAGCATGTGGGCCACGTGTGAGGTTTGGTTCGTTCTAATGATCTCTCCCCTATGTTTATAACATGCAGCGGGTTTTTCAACTATTGATAACTGATGTAAATATGATAATATAGATGAAATATTCCTACTGTCTCAAGAAAGGACCAATACGCTTACTTTTATGATAAGTTTGGCAACTTCAGGTCGAAAATATACCAATTATTATCTATTAAAAAGATATTCTGGATTATAGAGATAGCGAAGCGCCCGGCTTGACGAACCAGAGCTCGTGTCATTGCACCACCCGGTGCCATCGAGGTCAGAGAGCATTGTCCAGGAATTAACTTAATTAAAGTGTGAATGCCCGATTGGATTTCATGTGAACTGTTGGATTATTGACAGGTAAACTGTGTAACTACCAATAAACTATTGATAATGAGATGAGCCAATTCTGAGTCTTTCTAATTGAATGCTTTATATTTCTTTCAGGCGCGGTATCATTTGCGATGTAAGCCATTAATGAACATCTATCACTCTCTGATAGACAAGGCCCTCTGTGAATTCCTCATCAATCCAGTGGTCAGTCAGTCATTATAGTACAATATAGTACAATACTTCCTGTTTTATACTTCAGTTTCATGTCCAGGTTAACACAGGATTTGGAAATCTGGAAATATTTGGGTCCATATTGGGTAATCAGAGCATTGGTTTTGAATTTGCTGCAGGCTTCCTACAGTATGGAAAATCCTAGAAAGTCATGGAAATTGAAAATAGCTTTTTCACACTTCAAAATTGATGGGAATTTTGTTTGGTTATGGAATTTTGTTGACGGTCAAGGAAATCTTTTCAGTTGAACCTCATCCATACTTTTACATCAATTTCTAATATTAAATTATACATTCTGAGTTCATTGGTTAGATTTTTAACAGATCTTTATTCTTCTTGCATCTTGTTAAATCCTTGCTTTCGATGAGCTGTCAGATCTGACATTCATGAAGTTGTACGTCAGTGTATATGTTGATATTTTGATATGTGTCAGTAAAAATATGTTATGAAAAAGTCTGAGAATTTGTCCATAAAAGGCCCTAGAAAATTTGTAGAATTTGTCCAAAAACAGCCATAGAAGAGTCATGGAATTTGTCCATAAAAGGCTCTAGGAAAGTCATGGAATTTGTCCATAAAAGACCATGGAAAACTCATAGAATTCATCCATAAAAGGCTGTAGAAATATCATGGAATTCCAATTTCCTGAAGGTGTAAGAATCGTGTTATAACTAGAAGTTGTACAACAAAAGTTTGTTGAACTTTCATGTTAGTTTCTATTGCTCAGGCCTTTATATTATTACTGAAACATCTCCTAGCTAGACTCATTATTGTACACAGATAGCTACTGCCTAACAGTCAGAAGCTTTTTTCTTGCAGAATGGCATGTGGTTCAGCCTGGGGCAGATTGTCGTCTCCTTCACATTCACTGTTACTTGTTTGATACATCTGTCTAGACACTACAAGAGAAAATCAGACAGTTCAGGGGAATTGTAAGTACATATTCAGATTGATACCACTGACACAATTAAGAGTGAGTGAGTGAGTAGAATTTTATGTCAATTTCAAGAACGTTTCACTCATATCATGATGACCCAGTCACATTATCCTGACCATGGGCCAACCAGTCCTTAGTCCTTACTGCTTAGTGCCAAGCAATAAAGATACAAGTTCCATTAATTAAGTTTTTGGTATGACTAGGCCCAGGATCGAATCCGGGACTTTGACACATAGTTAAGGGGTGGATGAGACGATACAGAAGCGCATTCCAAAAAGAGATACAAAACATTCTCTCCCTCCCCCCCCCCCCCAACTCCAAATATGTTTACTCAGCCAAGTAGGTTGCGGGAGGGGGGGGGAGTAATTTCTGAGAATGCCAAATGTGTATGTGTAAGCTGTCAAGTCCCTTTGACTCTATTGCAGAGATGGTCATAGAGTATCCAAAGAAACTGTCAGTACACACAAGTAAGTATGACTTTCAGTCATTGCTCCATTTACTGTCTGTAAATCATCTTGGATTTCTTTTGAAAAAAAGCACAAGAGGAAGAGTACCCAAAATGAATATGTGTAGGTCCTTTCCACTCAAGATTGCTGTTGGTATATTTTTTCAATGATTATTTTTTACATTGACACAGTTCCTTAACCACTCACCATCATGTGTTAATATCCAATAATATTCGAGAAACAACAGCCTCTTCTTAATAGTCCAAGAACAGTGACAAACATTTTCTAAACTTTGGGGTAGGCCTACAATAGGTGTTGATTTTTTTGGTTCTAAGAACTGCTTGCTGAAATATTTGTCTTGTACAACACTGTAAATATTAAACATTTATAAACAATGTTTCTATTTGTTACTAAGTCAAACCTGCTTTAATTAATGCCTTAATCTCCAATTAAATGCACAATCAAACGTAGAAAAACGGAAGTTAAAAGAAAAAAGTTATCTCCCCTAGGAGAGTTGTCCGCCCCTAGGAGAGCTCTCCCACTCAATCCAGCATGGTTACTATAAAGGTCATTGTAAGCCTTATTCCAATCCTCTTTCTCAAACCGAGACCAGTAGTAGACAAGGCCGCGGTACGAGGGGAAGGAAGGGAGGGCACATTAAATTAAAGTAGGTTTGACTTAGTAACAAATAGAAACATTGTTTATAAATGTTTAATATTTGCTTCCTAAGTCTTAAACCTGCTTTAATTAATGCCTCAGTACCAACATAAGGATGGTGGGAACCTCGGACTTGAAGTAGTTCCAAAAGTAGGCTAAGTAACCGCTGGAATGGCACAGAAAAACATGGATATTAGCATGAAGCAATCAATCAATCAACAATTTTAAACCCTGGTCAAGGACGAAAAAGGTTAAAATGTGAATAAGATACAGTTGTACTTATCTTGATTGCTACATCCATGTAGCTGTGCTTGTGGTGTGGAATTAATTTCAACCGAGAAAGGACCCCTACCCGCAGGATGATAGGTCTACTCGGGAAGCCATCTATACCAAGAAGAGGGACCCCTACCCGCAGGACGCTAGGTCTACTTGGTAAGGCTTTCTGCATACAAAATCTTGGCTGTTCCTAAGTCCGGGTGTCAACAGAATCAGTCCGTGCCTAGAGGTCGCCAAGCCACACCACTCTCAGTCCACAATCGTCTTACGTCCAACTTGCATCTTGGGAGTTGAGCGTAGATGACGCAGCTGAGATCATGAGAAGGAAGTCAGATTCAACCTGAAAGACACAATCAAAACCGCAATTAAGGTAAAGATTACACTCCCCATGGAGCCAGGCATCTTAGAGTGATGATTTAGTGCCCTACATCTCTTAGAGGATCCAAGGTCGTCCATCTGACTTATTTCCTCCTTCAATATGTGATCGAATCAAATGTGGACTAATAGTCTGAATGAGATGAGATGATACAGCAATTTGCAGATTTGCTGCAATGATACAAAATGCCGGCCCCCCCCCTTTTTTTTTAAATTTAGTTGACCACGTGCTGGGCATCTATAAGCGGCCCAAGCGTGGTCATGCTATCTGACTGGGCTGACATAACTCTCAGATAGAAATTGGTGAACGTGGAGTTCGCCGTCCAGACAAGACTGGACAATGTCAAGGAGGAGCAGGTTCTTCCATAAATCTCAACAAAAGAAACCTGGCCGGCAAAGCCGAAGGTAATTATGGAGTAGTAATAGAAGATACTAATCTAACCTATCTTTTGAGTGTCTTCCTCCATGTAGCTGGGATGACACAGATAAGGGAATAAACATGAGACAAACAATAAGTAACAAGAAAAACCCTGGTCAGAGGCGAAAAAGGGTAAATCATGGATATGATACAGATATACTTATTCTTGAGTGCCTCCATCCATGTAGCTGTTCTCGTGGTGTGATATGCAAACTCTACCAAGATGTCAGGATCCTCTACCACACGGGTTGTTAGGTCTTCTTGGTCTTAGAGGACGCCAAGCCACGCCATTCTCAATCCACCAACGACTTACGTCCAACTTGTCTTGTGAGTTGAGCGTAGGAGACACAGCTGAGATCATCCAGAAGAAAGTCAGTTTCAAGCTGAAAGACACAAGCAAAACCGTAGTTAAGGTAAAGAATAAACTCTCAAAGTGTCAGACTTCTTAGATTGATGATTAGAGAGTCCATGGTCGTCTAACCGACTTATTCCTTCCTTCAAAGACGATCATGATGAAGAGCAAGATGGCTGCCTTGCTGCAATGGCGACAAATTCTGCCCCCCCCCCTCTCTTCCTGAAAGAACTAACCACGTGCTAGGTAGCCCTTAGTGGCCCAAGTGTGGTCACACTATCTGACTGCACTGACATCTCACACAGATAGAAATTTGTGAACGTGGAATTTGCTGTCCAGACACAAGACTGGACAATGTCATGGAGGGACAAGTTCTTCCCTAAAGGCCATGTGTAGCGCTGGTACGAAACACATTAGAAGAAGCAGAAGACAGTAGTGGGGGCGTTAATAGTATATCTACCTTCTGGCAAATGATAAGACTATTTTATGGTCTTCTTCAACTACGCGGCTTCCCCAAATATCAAGCCTTGCTGACAGGCGAAGGGATATGATAACCGTAGCCGAAAGCCGCGAACGAAATCGGTACGAGTAAGATAGTGACGGATGGCTCGAACAGGATCTAGCAGAAGATCGTCCACGAGGCCATGTACAAAGTCTGACAACGCAGGAATGGAGTACGAATATTGAGCGCACGGACCTGAACGAACAGACTCATTTTTGGCGATAAATTCAGGAAAGGGCCGAAAAGAAAGCAAGACCAATCCGCTGTCCAGGTCATAGAAGATCTTTCAAGAGCATAAAGATGAGACACTCTGGACGCCAAAGCAAACGCCGCCACAAAGGCCGTCTCATAAGACACAGCTTTATAGACGCGGACTCAAAGGGTTCAAAAGGTGGTAAATCAGGACACACAGAACCACACCGAAATCCTATTCCGGTAACAGTTGGCGAGTACAACGCGACTGTAAGGCGAAGGCGCGACTAAGCGCAGAGATATTATCGTTAAGGCTAATGTTGGCACCGAAAGAAAGACGTAACACCCAGCCAGAGCAGAACGATAGCCTTCCATGGTGCTAAAATGAGACTTCCTATCCTGGTGAAGGTGAAGGAAGAAGTCAACTACGAGGGAAATAGAGTCGGGAACGAAATGACGACCTCGGCACCAGGACAAATAATCCGCTGTAGAGACCGAACCCGAAAAACGAACGTAGCGAGTAAGGTCCTACATAAAATAAGCAACCCAAAGGATGATTACAATACATATAAAGGAAGTGGGAAGAAGTGCCGACATACTGACTGCGTCACATGACTTCACAGAATAGTCCTCTGGATAATTTATTCTAAAGCACATACCAAGAATCTAACAATTCGTGATATGTATTGTATCTCAGGTACGCTTTTATTGTACCTATTCATGAACCATAAAGTCAAAGTTTAACCATTGGTGTAACGGTCAATACAGGAATAAAGTACTTGGAGGAGAAAGCCGGAAAACTGTCCCCAAAGTACACCACAAAAACATTGTGTTGTTTAAGCACAATCCAAAGGTAAACGGATCTCAACACAATGATTGTGTGTTAAAGTCAATATGGTACTGTGTTAATACAACACTGTGCTGAATTCAATTAAAGGCGACTAGTCCCTCATTCACAATCCCGCCGTCGTCCTCAGAGAATATCCACATACATAATCCAAAGACCTATTCCATATAACAGCATTTGACCAAATACTGTTGATTCCAATACAATTTTGAAATTCTGAACTCCAGACTGAAAACAACAAGGTCTGAACAGAACTCTCTTCGTGGAGACGACGATAGAGAATCAAAGGAAGTGCCGATGAATGGATATAAAATATGCATCTCGCAAATGAAGAAAAGACGTGACCAACAGCGTTATGGCGTACCGGAAAACGTCTACCGATGTAATAGAACGACGCACAGGTGTATGAGAGACACATGACGGCGTAATGAACATGTCGTCAAGGGTGTAATAGGAAAGCGTAATGTGAAAAATGCGAGAAACGTTGTATATGATAAACAACGTAGTGATTTCCTAATTCACAACCACTTAATGTATATACATGCTCATAAAGGAGCAGGATACAAACTTATAAAAGTACACGACGTAACCGAAGGGCGTTGCAAACAGTAACCCCGAAGTCGATTGTAATAAATTTTCCTTCTCTTTAAACGCAGTAGAGATGAACATAATAAATGTTTGTAATGTTAATCACCAAATGTAAGCTCAATGAGATAAATGGGATTATGGATCTTTGTGTCAGTGAACATGAAATAATGTGTCAATGAATATGGTTACATTATGACCTCTCCCGATGAAATTTGTCTCCTGTACATGAAATTCAGTACTGGAGATTTATATGGAGAGAATATTAAACATTTACAACAATGTTACTATCAATAACCAAAAAGTCACACAATCGACATCCAGAACAAAGATTTTCCAGGAAACCAAAACAAATCCTTAAAGAATTTTAAATTCCCGAAGAGAGGAAAAACATTTAAAGTCTCTCGCCGGCAGGAAAATGAGGTTATTCAAACATTTAGAATTTGAAATGACCTAACACGAACAAATTTGTCGAGAAGAGGAAGAACAGTAATAACATTACTAAAGAGCAGTTTGATGCTCTAGTAAACTGTACTGGTAATACATACTTGGTAGAAAGAAACCATAGAAGACTTCACGACTTACATGTCCTTGAACCTTGGCCGGACCAATACATTCCCACTCACACTAGTAAAATTTTAAAATTTTCTCATAGGGAAGAAATTAAAATTAGTGCATAACTCCATCTGAATTATAAGCGTAACACAGTATACAGATGGAACCAGCTTGGTGAGAAACAAACAAATCACATGTATAAAACAAATTTGTGTATCAAGGCATAGCACAGTTTCACAATAAACAGTGGGTAATAGGAATATATACTCACGATAACCAACACGTGATCCCTTTGTTGATCGACACACCCTTAATCACATAACGAGATCAGCAAAGACGCTCATTAAAATGCAACAAACAGTCGTAGCATTGAAGCCCCGTAACATCCATTTATGCTATTATTATAGCATCGTTTAAATAGAGTTGAGTTGTGGTTACGTACACAAGGTAAACATGAGAGGCAGAATAAAACCTCCGTACAGGATATCAAAATCACATAATAATACTTGATATAACAAGAGATTACCTTCTTGGTAGGAGCAAAGAATTGAATGGATGAATGTGAGAACAAAGAAAATTCTAAGACCCGTCCGTCGATCTCCGACAAAGACGAGTCATCACATGGAACATTGACGGACTGCTCATAAAGACTCGGATTTCCCCGGCGGGGAAAAACGAACCTCCCGCGTCACACGAGGGTAGTTCTCACAATCCTGGTAATTTATACAACAATTCAATGGATAAAATCATGAAACCACGAAACAAATACCTGTTCGTTTAAAGTACATCACAATAGGCTCCATACTGACAGAACAAAACGGAATGTTGGGGCTAATAAAAGCCCACCTCAAACACACCGGGTCGCAACTCAAAGTTTGTGTGAAGACGTAATATTGAATACACACTGGCCTAATGCAGGACTGTGTTATTTGTTAAACATGAGATTTCATAAAGACTTTTAGAAGAACATCGTCAGACGATCATTTCAAGAGAATTTAAAATCTCCGCGTCCAAAGACACTAAACACGTGGCCGACTCAAACGAATTCAACATTCGCCCCACAAATAGATCGGGCACGGAATTAAATAAACTATGTCCAGATATAACCGACAACGGAGAAATGGACACACGACTTGCTTAATAGCTTTCTTCTTTTTGGAAGAAACATGTGGTACCGATAGACAGAGGCGAAATAACCTGTGGCAAAGAATTCTTTTGTCTGACGGAGACAATGGAATGGCCAGGCAAGACCGACCTGGTCTTTGTTGAGCGTAACAAAGGAACGGGTTTTGGATCGACCCTAGACAATGAATCTTCGCACCGGGTCAAACTGTCTAGCACCTAGAATTATCTTCGTGTATGATAGTATGGAATAAATACCGACGTGGAAGAAACTGGGTCTTGACCAGCTCGGTCAAGATCCTAATAACACTTCATACATTGACCAAAGAAATTTCTAAGACCCGTCTGTCGATCTCCGAAATAGACGGGACCTCACAAGCATATAGACGAAAAGCACGACGGACCTGGGCATAATTCTTCCAAGCCGTCGGAACCCATAATACACATTCCGCGCACGTGGACGCACAATAACACAAATCTTTACATGAAAAGCAAGCCGTGTGAGCGTCCAAAAAGGGGACAAATTTTCCCGCACGTACGACACGGAATACAAGACGGAACTTCAGACATAATAATACAATAAGTAAGTTCCGAATAAACAACAAACTCATACTTGATAAAGGATATACCAGCGAGACAACAACAACCAATGTTGTAAAATTGACTCTGAATACTTCCCTAGATGTGCACTGCTCGAGCAAACAGGAGAAAGAGGATTGGAATAAGGCTTACAATGACCTTTATAGTAACCATGCTGGATTGAGTGGGAGAGCTCTCCTAGGGGCGGACAACTCTCCTAGGGGAGATAACTTTTTTCTTTTAACTTCCGTTTTTCTACGTTTGATTGTGCATTTAATTGGAGATTAAGGCATTAATTAAAGCAGGTTTTAGACTTAGGAAGCAAATGATACATTTTGCATACATATATGACTGGATGGTAAAATGTTCTCTTTCTGTACCACAATCAATACTTAAAATGTCCTATGAGATGTTCAGATGAGATGTGATTGAGCAATCAGAGATTTACTAAACATTGTATACTGTCACTATTTACAGGCTGAATACAAAGAGAAGGACATCAAGATTCAAGTAGGTTTCCTTTCAAACTGCATGATGTCACATTAGTTATCTTTGTGTATCAATTTCTTAATAAAACATTCAATAGTGGCCTGATAAAAAAAAAGAAGAGATTTATAGGGGAGAGTGGGGAGACCTGGGACACTATTTCTGTGACGTCACATTATTTCACATTCTGTCCAAAGTATTTAGTTGTGCAAATCAATGCGTGCCATGCGCCAACCTGGGAAGAATACCCATGCAATGTTAATGCCACAGTGTTTAAGACACCAAACCGAGTGTGTTATGATGTGGAGACGATTTCATTTTAGCATATTTTGGGGGTGACTTGGGACAGTGTCGGGAGACATGGGACAAGGAGATGGGAGATATGGGACAACCGATGTAAAGACTTCAATCCAATCAAACTAACTTCTTTATTTGAAAAAATAATGGCTTAACATGGAAATGTGAATTTGCTAAAAAAATATCACTTTGCCGACAGAAGGTAATACCATACATATCGCAATATTCTTCAAAAGTGCAGGGAGAGATGGGACACTCTATATGGAGACACTATGTCCCAACTCCCCCCTGGGGGCCCAACTTAGCAAAATGGCGATTTTTTGCGTAACTGTCCATGTCCTCACAAATTCGGTCAGTGTCATGTGTGCCCTATATAAAAGACAATCCTGTGCCAAGATATCGGTATCATATACGTTATATTGCACCGTATAAACAAATGGGCGTGACCTCCAAAATCTAGCTTTTCAAGTTAAAAAAACATAAAAAGAAAGATTTACTCACTTCAATGATTCCAGGAAACATCAGAATTGTAAATGTGGAAGGCGGTATGAAAACCAAACAGCACATGTAAGCTCAGTCTCCATTGCCCTTCACAAGGGTACTAAATAAGGGGTGTCCCAAGTCTCTGTCCCATGTGTCCCCACTCTCCCCTAGATTTGAATCCTGTTTATGTAAAAACATATATGAGCAGGACCAAAAGATTGCTCCAGTGGCATATAGCAGGAAGTGTTTTTCCAAAGAATCCAGTACCATAGCTCATAATGCCATAAGAATTCTCCATCATATTGTCAAGATTGTCGACTTGATGGTACATCTACGATGTCAATTCAGGTTTTTCCTCACTGAAATATTATTCTTGGGCTTAGTTAAGAAGTAAGTATAAATCAGTCCAGTGAGAACTCATTTTGAAAATGCCAGACCTGTTACTTTTAGAATATATATTGGGGGTCATCTAGCAATATCAGTTTAACAAAATAACTATAAAACATTTCAGGGTTTCTCCATTCATAACAGAATATTTAAAGGTATTTATTAATTTTCTTCCTTTTGTTTTTCAGGAATAAAGTTGGTCCAGAAAATTAGTAAAAATGCTTACCAAACGACAGTGAACAAGTTATATTTGTTAGTCAAACATTCATTAAGTTCTATTGTTGAAGTGTTATACCCAGACAGACTATTGTTTTCTTTTGTCATGTTAAGCTTACATCAAAGATGGATCTCACAGCCAAATTTTTCCTGACCTGTACTACTCAGTTTGTAACTGCATGGAACTGTGAGTGATAATACATGATTCTGCATAAATGGGACACGACTCTGTACCAACCAGTTAGTGACAGTAAGTTACACCGTAGTACCAGTTAGTTACTGAAACATGCCGATCAAGTGTTTTTTTCTGCACCATTTTTGAATTAGGTATTATTGTACAGTTCTGTGCAGTTACCATCCAGTTAGCATACAGCCACTAACTCTATATTACTAATCAGATTCACTGTGGCACTAGCTGTTCAGTAACTGATCAGTACTTTTGTGGCTGAACTATATCCGGACACCATATGGTTTCGTTGACAGTGAGAATTTGGCTGTGATTTGTCAGCTTCCCTATTTGATAAGGTAGACACAAAAAACACTTGACATGACAGGAAGTGGTCATTCAGAGTAATGTCCAATATACCTTGAACCCTGTGACATCGCTGTGCTGCGGCTTGTGGGAATAAGTGAAGTATAAATCCGCCATGTTGGACTAAACAGGCATGACCGGTACAAACTGTCATTCAATTGACATGGATGCACAATGCAGCATGGGATAGAATGGAGGACAAAACGTCATTAGGTCTCTGGCCGAAATACAAAATTGTTGCTCACTTATTTTGAATCATTGTGATGTCTTATCACTGATATAATTCATATGTTCAGTCAGTTCACTGTGATAACTATTGGGAATATCCAAACTTTTTTTTCTACTTTGAAGATGTATATACGTTATCTGTGATACAGAGGCCAAGTCTGTGATCTGAATATTTATGAATGATACAAGATCTTTGTACATATTTGTTGTTTTATCTGAGACTAGCAGTATTGTTACACAAGTAGCTGTAAATCTTCTAAACTAGTCTAAACTGAACATAGTGTAAATAATATTTGTTGATTAGTGTAAATAATATTTGTTCATTACTGGTGACCAAAACTGTATTGATAGTCGAGTTCACTTTGTACTACATGTGTATAGAATGGAATGAAACTACATGAATATCTTTTATGGATATATGTTTTTAACTTTGTTTACCTCTTAAATTAATAAACATAGATATGTGCCATGAAGACACGGAAGAATGCATTCACTGTTTTAGTATCTTATTGGTAATGTTTCTAAGTAGTGAAGGGAAATTGAAACTGAAGGGATTGTTAAATTTACAAAAACAAAAATTATAATCAGGGTACTGTAGCAATATTCATGACCGTGTTTTAGGTATAATTAAACTTTATGAAGAAACTAAATATCACTAAACAGCATTTACTTTTGATGATGTTCGAGATGATATAACATTGTTTCAATCTTTGTATATTTTGCATTGTTTTGAATATTCAGCAAGCCTAAAAAGATAACATTTAGTTGGATGGTGAGAACTTAAATTGGGGTTTATTCATGATGCTGATGACTTTGTTGGTAGTTATTTATTATGTTGGTGCTTATTAACAGTGATGTTACTTCTTCACACTGCTTGTGATTTTTTATGTTGGTGCTTATTCACAATGCTCAGAACTTGTTGGTGCTTATTCAAAGTGCTGAGGAATTGTGTTGGTACCCCATGTCTTCTAATTTTCTAACCGCATTTTTAGACTTAGAAGCAGAAAAAATTCATTTTTATGTCAACTGAGTCCAAATACTGTGGCATGGATATGTTATATATCCAAAGAACTGCAGAGATTGCTAGTGAAATTTGAAGAATGTTTGCAGAGAATTTCTCTCCACAGTTGCCTGAAGTTAAGTTTTGCCGTTTGAATAATTAGAAGAAATAGGGTAATATTGGTATTAATAAAGTTTCAGTGTCTCCCAGGTGACCTCCAAATCTACTAGTTGTTTTGTCCAGATGGTTCCATTTCTGTGTCGGAGTAAAATGGTGGGGGGCTGATGTCCTGTAGTCCTTGGTTTCCAATATAGATAACACATGGAACTTTGCTTATTTCACCACGATCCCAAGAAAATTTATTTACCAGTCACCTTTGAATAATGCAAACATTTGTTTGTCACACGAGACACTATGTCTCCTGCAGTCTCTCGAAAGTCCATGTCTGGTCAAATCAATGGTCGCACTTGACTGTGTTCAAATTCCCCTGGCTCACCACTTTAATACCCTGAAGCTGGAAAGTCTAAATCGACTTTAAATGTAATTCTTCTAGTGCCAAGTTTAGAACTGGACATCAGACTATGTTGACAATGTTCAACTGACCAGTACTGTGCTCAGCATTCAGCTGTGCTTTGGTCAATTTAAAACTGGGTGCTTCCTTGTATCATCCCATTGTTGTTTCAGAAAATTAGGTTTGTTTATTGTGGTTTAATAAAAATATGCTGCTTAATTATGTCTCCCCCAACAATGTTGGGGGGAGACATCTAGTGTTTGTGCTGTCTGTCTGGATGTCTGTCCGCCCCCTTGCCTTGTCTGCAAGATATCTTGAGAACTACTGGATGGAATTTCACCAAACTTGGATGGAAGCTTCATTGGGATAGCCCCCTCATTTGATTAGGTTTTGGTGTGTGTGCGTGCATTCATCCGTGTCCGGTGTCCGCTTGTCCATCTACTTGTACATGTAGGCCTATATACAGGCCTTGTCTGCAAGATATCTTGAGAACTACTGGACGGAATTTCACCAAACTTGGATGGAAGCTGCAGTGGGATAGCCCCTTCATTTGATTAGGTTTTGGTTTGTATGCGTGCATTCATCCGTGTCCGGTGTCCGTCCATCTACCTGTACATGTATATGCAGGCCTTATCTGCAAGATATCTTGAGAACTACTGGACGGAATTTCACCAAACTTGGATGGAAGCTTCAGTGGGATAGCCCCCTCATTTGATTATGTTTTGGTGTGTGTGCATGCATTCATCCGTGTCCGTCCGTCCATCTACTTGTACATGTATATACAGGCCTTGTCTGCAAGATATCTTGAGAACTACTGGACGGAATTTCACCAAACTTGGATGGAAGCTTCATTGGGATAGCCCCCTCATTTGATTAGGTTTTGGTGTGTGTGTGTGCATGCGTTCATCCGTGTCCGTCCATTCGTACTTGTACATGTATATACAGGCCTTGTCTGCAAGATATCTTGAGAACTACTGGATGGGATTTCACCAAACTTGGATGGAAGCTTCATTGGGATAGCCCCCTCATTTGATCAGATTTTGGTGTATGTGTGCATGCATCGATTCATCCGTGTCCGGTGTCCGTCCATCCGTGCATCTACTTGTAGATGTATATACAGGCCTTGTCTGCAAGATATCTGGAGAACTACTTTACGGAAGTTCACCATACTTGGATGGAAGCTTTATTGGGATAGCCCCCTCATCTGATTAGGTTTTGGTTTGTGTGTGCGTTTGTCCATGTTCGGTGTCGGACTGGACGGAATTTCCCCGAACTTGGATGGAAGGTTTGTTTGCGTGCATCCATCTTTGTCCAGCTTTGTATGTACAGGACTACTCTTGTCTACAAGATATGTGGAGAACTACTGGATGAAATTTCACCAAACTTGGATGGAAGCTTCATTGAAATGGCCTTATGATATAATTAGGTTTTGGTGTGAGCTAGTGCTTGCGTGGGTCCATGCGAAATGTGCTTATCTGTCTGTCCAATTTTTGTTCACTCCATAGCTTGGAAACTACTGAAAGCAGATGCATGAAACTTCTATACGGTACAGCATGTATACTATAAGTGTGGCTCTTGTATGTTTTGCATCTTTCCTATAATGTGATCAGTTTCGAAGTAGTTGATGCTTCACAATTACATGTATTTCACATTGGTTGAACACTGTAAATGTCGGCAATCCACTCATTGCTATATAAATCCCGACTCACTGGGTTACTGCAACAATGAAAATCGCCTTATTGTAATTAATATTTTTAGATGCGCAGCTTTGTTTAGGATACTTATTGCTACATTCATTTTATAGCACTTTCCCTTAAATTATGTGCCCACTCAAGGCAAGGTGGGAGGTTGGGGAAGATGTATGTTTTTGCTTAAAAAAACAACCAGCATAGGCTTCATGCCGGAGCGGCAACTCAAGGGTCAAAGCGGAACCTCTAGTTTTCATACTAGATTTGTTGTTATTTTCTATGTTGAGGATATTGAGGAAAGGCCAGTTTTCTATCAGGCCTATGATGTGAGCCTTCATTGGTTTCTCCTTGTGATAAGTCCATACCCTCGTTTATCTGTGGCGGAGTTCAAACAATACTTCTGGATCACATTGTGACTAACGTCAAAGGACCTATGAAAAAGGGTAAGCATTTGGACCTCGCAAGTTGAAATCCTGCCTATATTGAGTCAAAATCACCAGAAATTTTCATCGAAAGTAGGTCAGCTCAGAACTTGCTGGTAACAGTCCCCTAATTCACCTTCATACCAAAAATCAAGGTTCTAATGTAGACAGTTCTCCTTTAATATTTTGTCGACGAAAGGATTCGGATGGACTGACTGACCGACTCCTTACCGGACAATTTGCAAATGAGATCCTACTTCGTAGGAACAAGGAAATCACCATGTAGATATAAGGCGATAGACAACTGGTGTTTGTTATATGATTCCCATTGGATAAAGTCTCATCAATACTGGAGAGTTGAATATTCTGGCCCCATTGCCAGCCAGATGATCTGTAATGTTGCTGGTATCTTACATCCACATAATTAGCCTTCTGGAACACAAATCTGCAGCACCCCAACACTAATATACTTATTGCATCAGCATTAACTTTCAGCTAAGGGTCGTTGTGTATTTGACACATTGTAGCTGTGTTTGTTTCTACCCATCAATGGTTTTGTTCAGACCAAGCCAGCCCTGGCAGAAACCACCCCATGTTTATGTTTCAAAACAATGATCAAAGAAAACAAGGGGTACAGATATGAACATTGTTTTAAAAATAGATGCTTGGCAGTTTCAGCCATAGCTGCCTTAGACCAAACAAAACCATGGATGGGTAGAAACAAACACAGCTACAATGTGTCAAATACACAACGACCCTTACCTGCAAGTTAATGCTGCTGCAGATTTGTGTTCCAGAAAGCTAATTATGTAGTATCCCAAAATACTAGTACACAGCCAGTTCATCAAGGTCAATATTTCAAAGGACAAGGATTGAGCTGTGGTACCACCATTTTGACAACACATCGTTTGAAAGCCACTAAAGAAAGTGTTGTATTTTGTAACAGTACTTTATTCAACAATAAACACAGTTCTACAGTCACGTAACATAAAATCATTGGCCTATCACAGTTGAACAAAGCTACGTTCAAGTTGTCACCGAGAAATTGTTACATTCTCATGTTCTCTATCAACCTCAGGAAAGATTACAATGAATATCAGCTGAAAGTAAATACAATATGAATACAGTCATTCTGAAGTCTTGATTGATGATCATGTAGTAGCTGAGACAGATATTCATGGACATCGCCAGGATTTCTTGAGAGGGGGTCATTTCCTGTGCTTACATATTACCAGAACTGTGTTCAACGTTGGAAAATAACATACGTTTGTGTGTGGAGAGGACTTTCGCACCGACCAATGCCCTCAATATTCAGATAAATGGGGAGACCAAGAGGGGTGTAGGACAAACCCCAGCGGACAAAACCCCAGCGGACAAAATCCCAGCGGACAAAACCCCAATCGGACAAAACCCCCAATTTTAACTTTTGTATGAAAAAATTATATTAGCCATAGAACATTAAGAGATTTTATCTATATTTTTTTATATTAAATGGAGGTCAATATTTACATGTTATGGTCAATATTTACACACAAAAATGTGACATTTCACATTTAATTTTCTTTCTGCCTAGTAATCTATCTTAATCTAGCAAGTCTATCTAATATAGTCTGATATTATGTCCAAGGCCTCTCATGGTTTCTGCCAATGTCTTACGATCGCTGTCTAAGTCAACGCACAAATTGCGAAGTCTTTCCTGCAGGTCTTTTGTAACAAGGTTCGCACAGTCCTGGAATGTCCTTAAATGTCCTGGAAAAATAAAAGTATGCTTTCCAGTACTGGAAAGTCCTGGAAAAATAGTATGTGTCCTTGAAAGTCCTGGAAAATCAATAGAATGACTGTGCTGCGAATCATCCGTCGGCAAATGCTCACTCCAACGATCGGTCATCGCTGTCGGGGGATTCCCCAGTTCACTGACGTGCCAATTCATTCATAAACTTTCGTAGTAAATATAGTAAAACTTCTCGGCCAATCAAATATCGAATTGAGACATCCGTCACAGAGCTCCCATGGTGACGGATATTCACGGAAACCTCCGATCATTAATCTGAGAGAGAAATGTAAAGAATGACATGATGTCACGCCTTTGTCATTTTAATTCTTCGTGGCCGAGTCATCCGGACTGCCGGGACTGCATGGCGCCTTAAGGAGTCTTTGCACAGAGCGAAGTGCAGGCTTTGCCAAAACACGTTCCATGTTGGAAATATGGGGGAAAGTGCCGTGAAAAGTCACGCGAAAGGTGCAAAGCATGAACCCTGCTATCAGCGTGAGCGATAAAATATGCGGATTAATCGGACTATCACATCTTTCTTTGGCTCTTCCACGGCCGATTCAGGCATAATATCGTTGTAAGATTTAATTTGTACGATTATTTATTTACCCATCCGTTGTCCTTCAGATTAGAATCTCTATCTTTGAATGAGTTGTTCGTTTTAGTGACAAATATTTCAAGCCGAAAACGGAGCCATATTCCACATGTATTTCATACTTCCTGGTGACAACAGGGGAGATAATCTTGTTTTGTTTTTTTTATTACGTACAATTTGTGTAATCATGCATGCAACTTTGTCCTGGAAAACAGCAATTTTGTCCTGGAAATGTCCTGGAATTTTGATCTTTCCCAGCTGTGCGAACCCTGTGTAAGCTCGCTGCACACGCTTCTTCAACCTCTGTCCAACCGCATCATTTGCCAAACGTGGAGAAGCGATGCACGCACCCTTCCTTATGTTTGCTATTGTAGAATGTATTAGTATAAAGTAGTATAATTAGTCCTCAAAGATAGAGCAGTCCGCTAATCCTCTACTGAGAAGGTGATTAGCGGAGATTAGGGAAAAAATGATTATCATTGGGGATTAATGAAAGAAAAAAATACTCAGAATTAAAAGCATATTTAGAAGTAAACACAAATTTTAAAAAAAATGAAGTGGTGTTTTGACTGGGGTTTTGTCCACTTTTCCTGTTCTGGGAATTTTTGTGTTGGGGTTTTGTCCGCTGGTGTTTTGTCTGTTGGTGTTTTGTCCACTGGGGTTTTGTCCGTATCCCGATCAAGAGGATCCCATAAAACTTCATAGGATGAAAATTTTCACTCAAGAGAAGAACACTGCATCATCCAGCGAGGTGGATTTATTTTCCTTTTCGAGAGTGGGAATTTTCATCCCATGATCAAGTTAATATGGGATTATTTTTCCCATATAATTTAAATCAATACTTTAATCAGTATTTTATTAAAAATATCAACAACACACTGAGAGAAACGTTGCTGGAGCGCATCATGCCTGCAGCTCCTGTCAAGTTGACCACCTGTGTCACATGCTTCGTGTGGGATGAATTATCCTGGCACGTTATCCCGCAAAGGTTTTGCGGAGTATTATATGGGAATACTCAATGCTGGTATTACACTTATAAGTACTCGATCACACAATAGAGATTTCATTTTATTTTAAAACAAACATATTCCAGTAATAAACCTACACGACAACACCAACAAAGAGAGAGATATTTGGCCTCAAAAATGTACTGGCAAGTATTGGTAATCAGCAGATGTACAGTTCGTCATCTCATGGTACATGTGGGCTGAGACTTGAAACACTGGATACAACAGTGAAGGTCACAACTGAAGGATAATACTGATGGTTCACGAATCAGTGGAATGTCCTATCGGGAACTCAAAGCTTTGGACCTAAAAGTAATTAAAGTTGAGCGATTTAGCACAATTATTATTTGATCACATTAGGGGTACAAGTTTGACCAGTCTAAACAATGAAGACAAGTGGCATTTACCCAAGATAAATCCCTCTTCCTCAAGTTTGTGAAGCTAAAACCTAATTCCCTTAATTTTGTTGAATCTGTTAATTAGAACCTGATATTCATACTGTAAATGGTCACAGTCAAAAATGACATCAATCATCATCGATATAGATGTATGAAATCGGGATTTTGTCTTTTTTTTTTTGACTTTCATTTATGTATACATCGCATTATTGATTATTTTAATATATCTAACATTTCACATCTTCAACCAAAACGGTTTTTCAAATCCACCACATCAATTTCTGTCCTGTTTTAGACATTAAATAATCCGTACTAAAATGTCCTTACAATATGGATATCTGTTGCAATAAATTTAATCCCCCAAGAATTCTTGGAGTGAACTTACACTTTTTGTGATTATTTACACATCTAATCTTACATTGTAAAATGTTTTCTTCAATTTGGCACGGCAATGTCCTCACATCAATAGTAAAACCGCATCATATAAATATTGGAAGAAGAAGTTGTGAATGCATTGAAAACATCTAGAGTAACAAGTTTTGGTTTCCAGCTATTGGGCCTGGCTTAAGACGATTTTGTCCCCCATGAGGTGTGGGTTTGGAGTGCCAAAATGAAGTATCATGTGCAAAAGAAATTTTTCAGTTGGCGTAAATATATATCTGGTCCTATGCTCTGATTATTTTCTAGGTATTATGGTTTTTCCATAACAGCATCTTGAAATACATGTAGTTGATTTGTTCAAAATCGTCTGTTTTGAGGGGAAAGCAATATGCGTTTATCTCGGTAAACATATGAAGCCAGTCGAGAACCAAGATCAACTGAATCCCGAAATATGATCAGGTCAATAGATTGTTGTTTCGAAAAAAAAAATGGTTTGGGTTCTGGACTGGCTTGATATGTTTTCACCTCGAAACAAGACGATTTTGCACAAATCCACAACTTCCAAGATGGTGTTATTCTTAAATCTTGAAACCCAGAGCCTAGAAAATTTTCAGAGCATATGACATGAGGGATAGGTGAACTGAATTTTGAACTGTTATTTCATTTTGGCACTCCAAACCGCACCTCGTGGGGGCCAAAATCTCATTAAACTGCGCAAGGTCCTTTCTTTCTGTATCTGAGCGCAACAAGATTTAATCAAATGCAATAAGTTTCTGGTACAATATATTTGGCGAGAAATGTTTGGCAGGATAAAATTCAGTTGGAAGTTGTTATTTACACAAGAATGCTTTTAAGCTAAATTCACTTTTGTGATTCACTTCTCTCCCCAATTTAGCACAGGTGAATTGGGGTTTGACAGAATTTTGAATGGCATTTTCTTCATTTAATTCGCTGCAAGATGTTACCGTGTTCATAGATTGGTTTGACTATAGATACTATGATGATGTTCTCAAAGGCAGAAATTGTTATTGGACTGATTTCCAGATTTAGACGTCCTTTTTCAAAATTTCTTTGGATATTTCCTTTCATCAGTTTTCTAAATATCAAATATTTGATGGATACTGGTACTATAGAATTATCATTAACATACAGAATTTCATCATCTATGCAATGACATGTAACCTCATTAATGAACCCAATATGCAAAGAGATATTATGCATGAGGCAGATCGTGTAATTAATACACACAATTCTGTTCAAGAGAGTGGTTACATACATGGAGGCATGGAGGTACAAGGACAAAGAGGTATGGTAACTATAATAATCATGGTATTAATGTGCAAGAAATCCATTCCCTAACTTAATTGATGGATGACTAAGAAAACTTTTGAATAATGCACATATTTAAGATTCCATGAAGGCAGAAGTACCAAAGCAATAGGAGATTCAATGACAAGAGTGGAGATGTTGCAATGAATGTTGGACTTTATATGTAACTATTAAGAACACTAGAAAACCCCTACATGTATAACCATCATTCGGAATGATTAACATCAATCATTAATGGTCCTACCAAATGATCCCCACATCCCATACTTTTTTTACGCTAAATTGTTGTGGGACGATATATTTCACATTTATAGTGATTTACTCTTTTTGGAAAACGTTAAAGTTTCGAAAGAACCAACTGAAACCCTCAAAAATCATGTTTGAAAATGGCGAAGGCTGTGATTTTTTTTTAAATTTGTGACATCAATAGTCAGATTATGATCAATCGTAGCGATTGCTCCAGGTGACATTTCTATTGTAATGCCAACAAGTCACAAAGTCACAACTTTATCTTTGTTGTCCGAAGTACGTCACAATACCACATCCATCCTGTAAATGACAGGATCATTTTCCGACTCTGACATCGGAGGTTACGGCTTCAATACAGTTTTTATCACATCTGTTGTGTAGAAAAATTCACCTTTTTGTCCTTTTTCATAGGAAAAAAAAAGAACTTGTTATAAAAAGGCTTCTCTGTATGTTTTTCATGCAATGTGTCATATTTGATAGGACCTTTAAAATGGCATTGAATATAAACTCCATAAACTGAGTTTGTCCAGGCCCCTGGGGAAGATCAACCATATACATGTATATGTATTCAAATTGGTAACAAGATTGTAATCATCTTCGGACAGTTAAATTACATACAAATCATTACAGCAGATCAGGTTGTAGCACAGACATGGCAAATGCATGGTTAAGACTTAGCACAAATATATAAAGCAGTAATCAGTTTTTGGCAAAGCATTAATTTGAATGCAATGTTCAAATGAAAGTACAAGCAACCACTCACAAATAAAGCTTTCAAGAGTCAATCAAATATCAAAATCTATACTGATTTTCTAAATTATACAATGTAAATTATACAAATATATCAAAGCTGTTATATCACATTTCACTATCACCAACGAAACCGTCCTGCAAATATCACAAACTAGCTATTATCAGTCAATGTGCTTTGTAAACTATTAACCACATTAACAAGACTACTTGAACCTATATGTCAAACAGCCTATATCTCGCAAACTATCCTATCAAAAACTATGATAAACTTATGCCAACACTCCATGAAAGTATTCAATACACCTACCAACAACCTGAATACTACTATCGCAAAACTAACATTAACAAATTCCAAAATGATCACGAACTGTTCAATATTGTCAACAAATCGATGCAATCATGGAATTATAGTCAACAAAATTATCCTATCAACAAGATGATAATAATGTTAACCAAATCATCACTGAAAACACAAAATTCAACTTTAACACAATACTATCATAGTCAAAAGAACTATAATATAAACAGAGAAAACATGGTTTAAATTTGCCTACACTCCCAGACAACTGGGTTCTATAAATGCTAATCAATTTATTTCATATTGAAATAAATTTGCTTCATGTCACATGATGTGGATCCATTTGGTTCGTATCATGTTCAACTCCCATAAGCCAGGTCGGCATTCCAGCTGAGACTATGCCACCATGAAAGTTCTGCTGGCTCAAGGGGTGAAAATGCAGGCGCTGCTGTATATATTTAACATGGGATCATAGAAGTTTGAAATCACAATTTTGCCGATATTGTTGAATAAAACACCGAAATGTTGAAATTATACATGTACCAGGTTTATGTTGCAAACAAAGAAATTTGATTTCGTCCATGAAAACTACATGCTTCATAGCATAGACAAACAGTCGGTTTCAACTCAAGTCGGCAAAACTGTAATGGCAATCCGCACCAACTAGAATTCCAACCTGGCTTATAGCAGCATGAAAAAACCCACTGATTGAATAGTCTAGGTTACCATACATCAACTCCATGTTGTATCATGGTATCACTGACTTTGGCCCCAACATGGTGCTTAGGGACCATTCAAGTATTACGTATACAAAAAATTCAGATTTTTAGGCCCCCCCCCCCCTCCACCTTGCTGCGTATGTAATACTTGAAGGCCCCCTTAACACATTCAGTTATTTTACCAGGAATTCTTCAATGAAACTGCTCCCTTGTTCAATCCCAAAATATAAGTCAACAAAATGTTGCTTTGTAACAAGATATAAATATGATCTCAAAAATGTTTGGCAATAAAAGATAAGTTCATCAATGCACAGTTCAATGTAAAATTATTTTGGCCATAATTTGAGTACATCATTGATAAAATTGTTTTCTAAATAAACCTGGTCATTTGAAAATTGATGTATAAATGCAGATAAATTCAACATTGCCAAGCAGTATTTAATCGGAGGATAACAATTATCAGTAATATATATTGAGGTAGTATTAGTAAATGAGCTAAGATTGAAGGCTGTAATCAGCAGCTCAAGCTGCATGTAAATATATCATTTCATCAGAAAATGGCATAGATTGAATACCCCTTAAAAAGAAGCCTGCATGGAAAAATCAACTTGGATCTGTTGACTAACAGTCACAAATGCTTGTACATGGTGTAGATTCGAATTGCAGTCTAGAGGTATTATACATAATGAGCTTACAGACTGCAATTTGAATCTTGACCATGATGTAAGGATTTCTTTTAACATTTACACAGGTAACTATAACATATTGGTAAGTTGATTTCATATACAATTACAACTCATATAGGGTTGACTACATTGAGCGGAAGGGAAGAGCAATATGGTATTTCCTTTTTGTATAAGGTAATATACCAGTACAGTTAGTATATTACATATATATTGTAGATAGCTGTAGGCTACTGTGTATTCTTATGTCAACATGATTTGGAGATGTGAACTTTCAGTGATATGTAAATACACAGTTCAATATATTTAGACATTTGCATGACTATATATCAGTCAAGCAGACATTTATATAACTGTATATCAGTCAAACAGACATTCAGTCAAACGGACATCAACATGAGTGTAGAAACTTGGAAATGATTGACATTTTAGTCCATTTTCTGGTGATTGGTCATATAACAATTTGAACTATGATACTAGAACTGCTAACTCTACAAATCCATAGAAAATAAACACTTCAAAGGGTACCTATATAGGCAGTAACTTAGTGGACTTCCAAATATGTTATTCTTCACAATCAATACTGTTCTCCTTCACAATCAATACTGTTCTCATGTTGAGACTGCTTCATGCTTCCCTATTTATGTATGATGTATGACATGTATATGTATAACATATTTGGCAAAACTTGAGGGAGGGATCCGGAGTGAATGCTAAACACATTCCTTGGGAACAGACTACAGTTCAAATGGAGTCCTGTTGGCAACCTTAATAGAACGGTGTGCATGAGGACAGCTCTAATCCTGGTATTACGTTTTCTATGTATGTAAGTTCCGAGTCTTGAAGCGTATTAATTGAACTCGAGATCTGGAACACTTCTATTCACGACCAGGGATAGTTTCAAAATTATGCACTGGTATCCATTCTAACATGGCCAATGAAGGGGCTCAGATCATTTTTTCCACTCGATATGCCATTCATTAACCCGTGTGATTTGACAAGCACTTGTCATAGAAAACATGAAGAAATGTACATCACATATATCATGTCTACGTATTAAACCAAAAACAAACTTCATCTGAGAAGAATATGTGGAAGTAGTACAATTGCAATGAAAGCCATACAATTATTGCTTGGTGATATCGAGGAAAGCTCTGGGATAAATAGTACCCAAAATATATATCGGTCTGGACATTTGAAAAATACAGAGCTATAGATGTGCATACAGGAATGGACCCTATATCACATATTATATCTGGAGTGGATCGGACGTAATTTCTTGACGGGTGTAAGCATATCTCCGACGGAGTTCAGGCGGACAGCAAGGCGAGGCGACAGAGAAGTTAAACGCATGTTTCCGGAAACGCAACTCTGACATTCTTCATACGACGCAGGATCGTGTTGATATCTGTCAGGGAGTTGACAGCGTTGATCTGACGAGGTGGCTTGGCTGGAGTTACAGGTGGTGTGAAGGTCTTCTGGGGCTCTGGACGATTCTGTAGCTTCGAGGGACTCACTGGTGGGGAATCGAGGACGTCGGGGAGACTATGTTGCTTGGGGAGGTTGGCAATGGTAGCCAGTTCCATACTAGGCGAACGTGTCATCTGGTCCATATACTTACTGCAGACATTCCAGTAAAGTGAGGGGCGAGCAGGAAGGGCAGAAAGAAACAAAGCAATGATGAATTGGTGATCGCGATATCTTCAGGAATGGGACACAGGCTTATTTGAATAGATGTGACCGGGAATTCATGGAGATTCTTATAATTTTGCTGTACATATGAAAGTTAAATCATGTGGCTATCAAAACCATACTTGGGGTAATCCAATTGTGTTACTTTAATAGACATGAGATTGTCAAGAAATAGCTATTTTCTCAAATTGCAACAATTTAGTCTTCATGTTTGCCAGCCAACAGCCATTTTCTTACCAGTATATAAGTAATCCAACAGCCATTTTCTTACCAGTATATAAGTAATTTTATTAAACTTCAATTATATAAACTTAACGCAGGCCAGTGATACCATGACACAAGAGGGAAATTGTCATATTAACTGTAGAATTCACTTCTGTCAACCTCAGTGATTTAGATCAAGTTATCACACAAAAAAAGTAATTGAACGAGCATCTGATGGATACATAGATACACAGAGTGCAATTTCATTTGTCATTACCTCTGCTCAGCCTATTGGCAGGTCAAGAACATGTACAACAACAATGCTCTGTAAGTCAAGCATGCAACAACACCACCAAACATTCCCACACAGCACTGGAAGAGAAGGCAATGCTGAATAAGCTAAGAGAGATGACGCTTTAAAAGACAAGAAACACAGGTAATGTCAAAACAACAGTTTTTATTTGAAAAATAAACTATTTACAGATGATAACAACATATATATCATACAGTAAATCGCCTAATAAATCAAACATGAAAAGTGAAATTTCCCACCATAAAATCAGCTGGTGATCAAATCCTTTAGAACAAAAAGTTGACAAAATGATCCAAATCTTGAATCTTTTCAACAAAATTAGGGGCGATTGATTGAATTTTTCGTAGGGTAAGTGTACTATTACAGGACTTAGCGAGACGTCATAAAGAACAAGACCAGTTCTAATACAAGGGCGAGAAGTTTCATTTTCCCTCTAATAATTCAATCACAGGAAGTGATCAATTTACTGGAACAGGATTTGGAAAAACTGATTCAAAATCATGCATATAATGCATTATTTCTTCATCTTTTCAATGATGTAAAATGTGAGCAAATGGAATAGAAAAGCCAATTTAATTTTGTCCCCAAAGTGACTTTTGATAGGAGGATTGAATTATTAGAGGGATTACCATAGCCCAATATTAAATGATCAAACCATCAACAATATAACCCAATATGGAGACCATCATAGAAATTATACGGATAATACTGGTCAGAAACTAGTGTACGAGATACATTTCTGTTTCTTTGTTTTAAATATTTCGAGGGGGGAGAAATGCCCTTTTGGATGTTAAAATTTCTGGTAAACACAAAAATGCTACAACAGTTCAACATGGTCGAGTATCAATCATTTTAATACACTCTTAAATAACATTACATAATGATGTAAACTTGTTAAACTTGTTATGGCAGTGTGAAAAAATTATGCTCTACATATATAAAGTATCAAGTAATATCGAATCTTGGACTGAACAAAAATACTCCGGAATCTACAAATTTTGTATAACAAGCCTGAATGAGTGTCCAATTCTTTCCGCGTTGTTTCCTAGTATCCATCTTTTCGATGGTATTACTACTACTACTACACAACAGACATTAATATTCCAACTTTATATTATTTTACAACAAATTATTGCATAGAAAATTTACGAATCCTGCCCTCCCTATCCCACAGTATACACAGTTATATATTGTAATTCCTGTTAATAATAATGCTCTACTAGGTGATGTGATCCACCTACCCACATACATTATATGAATTAGGTTATGCCCTCCTATGCTTCCACAAAAGCTCTGTTGCCCAGAAATACATAATATATGGTAAATAATCTACCAAAATATATTAACATCTTTGCAATTACACAATTTATAGTTTGATCCAGACAGGCCTTACAAGTGCTGTGGACCTAAAAAAAATTCAAAGATTAGCAAACATGTTGCCTGTAGAAAATGTTCTGTCCGAGGTGACCTTGAATATCGGTAAGCTTTTCATCTTGCCATGCATATGCATGTAAAAGATGTAACTGTCTTTGTGCTCCTCACTAGCGGCTGCTTTTTTGCACAACCATCATGGCATGTACATCTATGCAGCTCTTACCAACAGTGAAATCTCCACTTATACTAGATTTCAGGGTAAATCATGTGAGATCTCCACTTCTACTAGACTTCAAGGTAAATCTTGTGAGATCTCCACTTCTACTAGACTTCAAGATAAATCTTGTGAGATCTCCACTTCTACTAGACTTCAAGATAAATCTTGTGAGATCTCCACTTCTACTAGACTTCAAGGTAAATCATGTGAGATCTCCACTTCTACTAGACTTCAAGGTAAATCTTGTGAGCTCTCCACTTCTACCAGACTTCAGGGTAAATCATGTGAGATCTCCACTTCTACTAGACTTCAGGGAAAATCATGTTATATTGAAGTTATATCTCAACACTTTATAAAGACAATGGTGAGTATGCTGGTGACACTACTGTCACCTCTCCAACATTCTAATCACAAACTGTATGCTTAAAGTTAACAAAATGAATCGAAACCATTTTCCCCCTTGATTTGCTTCTGCAGCACAATTCAATCGCTTACAGTACAGGGCAGAAATAACTTGACCTTGATTATGATTCCCTTGAATGCAAACCGTGGTTGCAATATTAAATACTATCTTCAAAGCTGATGCATCGAGTGGAGAAAGAGAGGGTGATTTCTAAGCAACTGCACATATAGTCGCGTTGAGGAAAAACATGGCTGGGAAAAAATGCATCGTGTGTTTTCTCCCAAAACGTGCACACTTTTGTAGCCAAAAATATTTGCTCGTGTTTCGGATTTTCCCTAGACGTATTCAATATTAAGTTACTTCTGCCCAGTGCTGTACTTACTGGTGACCATCCCCTATTTGACAAGGTGATACAATCATCCAGGCTCAGTTACCTCGATTTTGGTTGTACTTTGGTTAAAGTAGTATTGCTGCAAATTACTAGTGGCTGTTCAATTGGCAATTTGTCATCCACCTTGGAATAATTAACAAAAGTTTGATGACTTAATACTTTGTAAAAACAACTTATTTCACATTGCACTCCTGCACCGGGACAAATATCATTATGGTTACGAAATCATTACATAGATAATATTACTCTGTCTATAGAGTCAGAAAGATACAGCTCAAGATTCATGCCAAGGCCTGAGATAGAGACAGTTAGAACGTTTGACATGCCAGAAAACATCACTACGATATCTTTAAAAAGCATGCCAGAAATATTGAATACTTCTTATAAAAAATATATATAAAATCCAGTAAATATGAGCCACAATCAGACAATACGACGGCAGAGTCAGTAGAGATGACATGCACCTGGATAGGCTGTAAATCTGAGAGTCCACTTTTAACACAGATTGTCCACATAACATGCATAGATAGCATGGCGTACACACTCCAACATTGGTATGATCTTACTTGTCTGGTACATCGTACAACTGATGCTCCATTATGTAATCTATGACATTATCCTGTACCAGATATTTCACACTCTCCCCACGCCGCAGAGACCGCCTGTCAAGTACATGGATCATCAAGGTGTAATCAACAGAAACAGTCAATATCAAACTAAACTGGTTAGAAATCAATTTTTCTTATTGCTTGTGCATTGGGCAAAAATTCCATTTCAAGTTTCAAGTAAACTGCCCTGATGAATTACAGGAATGAAACTAGATTGTAGAAATGATTTAGTGTACAGCGAATCTAGTTTATAATCAAGGGCGTTGTTAGGGGTTCGTTGGGTGTGAATGACCCCCTCTCTGCAGGCCCGTAGCCAAGGGGAGTTTTCTGGGTTCGGGCGAACCTCCCTTTCAGAAATATTATATATTTTTCTCATATAAATGCCCTTTTCAAACTGAAGCAAACCCCCTATTTGCCCCTTTTCCCATACAGCGAACCTCCTGATGTGCCCTTTTGGAGTGAAGGCGAACCACCCCTCAGCAAATCCTGGCTACAGCCCTGCTCAGCACCCAACTGTATGTTATTTCCTATGTTGGTCAGCAGAGTACTGAATTAATGGGCTCTATAATAAGTAAGCATAGAAAACGGCCCCCTCTCAGGAATTCCTGGCGATGCCCATGATAATGATCATGCTTAAGGTATGGTTAATGTATCAGTTTAAACAAGGTTTTTATAGAAATTGCTCCAGATAAGAGGCTATCCTTGCCTCTGTTAGCATCTCCCTTATGTCAAGAAATCCCAAGAAGTAAAGCTTTGTGCAAGGACTGATCTTGACTGAGAAAGATGAGAAGTTCTCAGTATTAGACAAGCTGTAATTGTACAGTAAAGGAGTTCTGTACTATGGCAGAGTTCAACTTGTGGTAATCTGCTATGCACACAACAATCAAGTTCACCCTTCAAAAACACAACTGTGCCAATAACACCAGCAGTGCATTGAGACATGTTTTGATAGCGGTTCGTTCATTCACTTGCTTTTCTATCTCTTAAGCATGGGGCAGGGTTTTTTTAACTATTGACAACTGGTGTAACTATGGATCAAATTATCTTACAATTTCATTAAGGTACCAATACATGTATGCTTACAGTTAAGATAATTTTGGCAACTTCAGGTCAAAAATAGTCCTGTTATTTGTAGTAGAAAAAACCTGCCATGTTAAAGTGACCGTAAACCCTCAAGTAAAGTTTCCATCAAATGAAAGACCATTGCAAACAGTGTGGGAAAATATTTATTTTAATTTTTTTACAATTTTATTACACAAAGTAAACTGCAATTAAAGCATGATATTCTATTGTGGTCTGTTGCAATCATATCTAGGTCCAGTATCGTCACACTGCCTTGATACATATATTTCAAAATTTGTATGCACTTTCCAGTGCTTGATTCAAGCTTAAGGTGTGTATACTTTGAGTTTCACTCACTTTGACTCACTGTTCCAATGTGTATGTTTCGCCAAAATCTGGGAGATGGTGACTCATGGGTGTCAAGTCAATTTGAATCTTGCATTTAATTTCCCAGATTTTGGAACATGCACATTGGAACATTGAGTCTGTGTTGAAACTCAAAGTATACACACCTTAAGCTTGAATCAAGCATTGGAAAGTGCATACAAAGTTTGAAATATATGTATTAAGTCAGTGTGACGTCACTGGACCTAAATATGATTGCAACAGGCCACCATAGAATACCATGCTTTAATTGCAGTTTACTCTGTGTAATAAATTCGTAACAAAATTACAATAAATATTTTCCAACACTGTTTGCAATGGTCTTTCATTTGATGGAAACTTTACTTGAGGGTTTACGATCACTTTAAAGAAATAGGAGAGCGAGTGCATGAAAACACATCTGCCTTTGCTATCGGAGCAGCTGTAATGTTAAAGGGTTAACTTGAATATCGTGCAAAGTCTGGATTACAGCCAGCAAAATTGCTACTTGATCCCAGAAGAGTAGTAGGGTTTAAAGTCATTTTTAACCTTGTTTCAGTTATATCACGACAGTGCCTACATGTACCACAACATGAGAGTGCTCACAGTTCCTATTACCCTGGACACTGATCAACCCAGCCAGTACAGCACCCGGTCACCCATCCAAGTATTGACTGAGCTTAACCTTGCCTAACTTGGGTGATGTGACGAGAAGCGGCGTGTCCAATGCTATAAGCCATACCTTGATCAGGACTATATGAGGTGAAGTATGCATACAGGTACGTACCGGACTTTTGTTGCACTGATGTCATTCTGTATCCATTCTGTCACCATGAGAATGTTGTTCTGAAATTGCAAAATATCAACATATGAAATTTTGATTTAGCACCTCTCAGTCTAGTTAAGGGCTTGCATCCTACTCGAGCGGATTTTCACACACCGTCTCACATTTGTCTTGTTATTGCGTAAACTATGTACATGCTCCAAATAGATTATACATTGTTGGAAATCAAATTTCTGGGATTATAAATATGTAAATTTATTGGTTGAGAGGATGACGGAAATAAAGGTATGCAAATTTAAATGCATGTCATTATCGAAAATGAGCCTCCATTTTCAAACGGTCATTTTTTCGAGAAGTTCCAATTTTTTCATTCAATTGTTAACTTTGCTGAGTAAAACAATCCCTCAAAAAAATATTGGTACCTCACTTTATCAAAATTTGGCCACGGTCTTTTACTGTGGAATTTTATGTGTTTTCAATAGAACAAAATTGAATACCGGTACAATGCGATGACCACACTTTGATCATTATTATCAGCAACCTGAACGACAAACAGAAAACTGAGGACCAGTTTTTTCCGTACCTATTTCTGAATAACCATGGCAAATTTTGAATCTCCATGATCAATACTTTCCGAGAAAATCAAATAAATGATTTAGCTTATAAAACTGGATAAGGCCTCTGTTAATTAATCTTTAGCTTCTCATGACCTTGGGAGGAAATTAAGACGATGCTGAATGCTGTAATTATTTGGCTGCATTAAGACATTGCAATAAAAAAGAAGTGTTATCTATGTGGTAATACTATCAAACTTCACTAAAACTTCGCTGACGGTCCAACTACCTTCGACCCATTCGATGAAGGCTGCCGAAACTTTGTCCAACCGTACAGTTTCATCAAAAGATTTCGCTATCGGCTGTACCAGTATTTTTTAGCCATTGGTTATAATACTGCATGTAGCAATAACCATGATGATTGCTGCGAATGTCAAACAGAAGACAACTCATCGATGCTTTCTAATTTCGACGGTTTAGAACTTTCCTGACAGTGACTACATTCGTAATGGCGGCTCAAATCCTTTCTAATACCTTGTTCCCATGACCATGACGGAAGAGAGCGGTTTGCTTTAATACCAGTCTACTATTAAGCCTGAGGACATAAGCCTGAGTTAGTAAAAAAAATGAACTCTCCACGATGCGGGACACGCTTGGATCAGAGAGTTATTAACCTTGTCAGGGGTTGAGTACACTACACAATGATTATCTCAAATAATGAGAAATGAGACAAGTTATATCAATTATAATATTTAAGTATAAAGTAAAATCAATTGGTCACATCATGACATACATAGGTTTCAATATGGAATTTGAAAATTTTGTAATGATAAATGTGCACATATTACCTGGTTTTTGTATAGTACATCAGACTCGTAAATAAATTTTCTTGCATCTGATCCAGATCTGGTAATACAGGCCAGTCCATACTGACCCACTATTTCTTCTATCTGAAAGTGAACAGTGAATACATGTTAATTACATGTACTAGAATGACCGACTCAGATTTTACGAGCCATTAATAATGTTTCACAGTTGCCTTTATTCTGTTAGAGTGCAACCGCACCTCGGGATGAAAAATAAGACTGACATAAGCGACACCTAGTGGAGGTGTCGCACACTATATAGTTCACTGTACATTAATGACTCATAGACTCCGACTAGATGTTCCTAAACTACATTATTCCAGTTTTTCTACTGTGGAGCTCCCGCTAGAACTTCACGCTCCCATGTTCACCAAATGTTAGAAATAACTGAGATAGATTGTTCTCATCACAGCTCTTCTTATGCTCATATATTTATACACAGAGAGAAAAGCATGTTTTGCTATGGCTCATAAACATGATAAATATTTTCAAATATAACTTCCCATTTCAAACGTAGTAAACATGTTTTTACCCCTCAGTCGAAATGGCCTTTGATTTATTGTCATCATCATGTACGGACATATTTTCTCTGTTTTCTCATTACCATATGTGCAGATACTTGATGAATGGGAGCCAGTTTAGCTCCACCAAACACCACATTTAGCCATTGGCTAACTGTACTGGCGATCCTTTAGTCAAAATCTGGAGTAATTTTCAACCATTCTCTTCACCTAAATCTGACCATACTTACATCATCATCCTTCCATAAGCCAGGCACATCAAAGGACTCCAGTAAGTCAGCCCCACACAGCAGTCGGAGCTGTATTGGGGACTGCAAGGACTCATTTATGTTGACAGAAGGAACATTGGAAAACGAAAATTCATTATCTGGAAAATAAAGAGGAAAATACCACAACTGTAATCTGACAAGAATGAAGAAAATATTTAGAAAATTATAGCTGACAGAAAAGGTACAAGACAGGTATAATGAGTAAAACATCCCCACATAGACATATCATCATCTGCAGAACGTTCTATGTCAGCTGTGACTGATCAGGTATCAGAAACCCATATTTAGATATTTTCAGTGTTCGGATCCAACTAATTTACCAGTTTTGGGGCCATTCAGGTATTATGTACGCAAACACAAAAAAAGGTTTTTTGACCCCCCACTCTTCTTATATGCAAAATTCAACCTAGCGTACATAAGAGTTTTTGGCGATACATGCTAAGGAACTGGGGGATGATGATGATTGTTTTATAATTCCCATTGTGGAAATGTGTTTTCAAGGCTTATTCATACAATGTACTTGTATAATCTTCAGGGCTTCGTAAAAGTCCAAAATTTGAGTGCATTTCACTCAAATGAACTGAGTGATTTCAGTTTTTGGCATTTTATGGAAATTGAATACTACTTATTCTGATTTCTAATCAATTTATAACTTTTTTATATCGATTAATTCCCTAAAATCACAGGCTATTGACTTTTTGAGAAATTGTTAGTATTTTAGTCACAAAACATACAAATCAGAGTGTTGGGATTCTTTTTTCAATTACATATTTCACCTGATTACCAGTGGCAGAAGGGGTCAGGATTCTATGAATGCCCGAAGCAGTATATCGTCTGTTACACGTACCTTCAGAATCTCGTTTCCTCTTTTTAGTAGGTGTGTAAGATGTTGTTGGACTGGACCTGTACTTGTTCTCTAGTTGAGACTTGTGATGTTGTAATACCCGTGCTGTCTCTAACCAGTTAGACTGCTCACATTCCCATGTATCAAGGCTACGAACAAAATATCTCACGGTTCTTATTCGTTCTCCATACGACTTAAGATGAAGTCATTAACTGGTTACTTCTTTTTAAAGTTTTTTGTGTATCGAAACAACAATTATATGAATCAGTAAACTATATTTGAAGAGTTTTAGTCCTCGAATATGGACTCATCTTGACTAGAGCTGTAACTTTAGATCAATGAAAAAAATTGCAGAGATCATAATTTCTTATTCATATTAAGATACATGTATCTATCTAGTGGACAGAAGGACTCATACCTGATCCAAGAAGATGTTTTGAGCGCTCGTCGGATCATCTCACATCTATGTCTTGCTGACACAAGTTCCTGATATACAAACAGAATAGGTCACGAGCATATTAAATTCCATCAACAACCACATCATCCAATCCATGTACCAACTTAGACTATGTATGTTAATGGCTGAATAAGAGAGTGCTCATATCTTCAAACACATACTATTTCACTGACTGCAATTGGTGTCAGAGGATGAATCAGAATCATTTATTGCTAATCACAGCGCCCTCTAAGGGGCAGACAATCACAGTGTGGTGTACAGTTGATTGGAATTATTACATTAGGTGAAATTACCCCCCCCCCCCTCTGAATATAAACAATAATAAGTAAATTCAAGTATTTATTCTAAGCCTGAAGCTGTCAACCAGATATCTGCATAAAGAGTTGCATACAGTGTCATTTTCACAGCTCAACAACCAAATAAACTGATTATGCAATGATAGAGACTCAAACTTATGACGAGGATGTGATAGCTATCATTCTGGACACCTGGACAATTTCAGGCCTTCAAGTGGATCACAATGAAAATATAGAAGGAAATATTCATGTGAACAAAGATCTATGGTAATGTGAACATAAATGTTGATTGGAACACAATTTGTGAAGTGAATACAGATGGCGATGTGAACACAGTTTGCGAAGTGAACACATACTGTGATGTGAATACAGATGGTGATGTGAACAAGATGAGCACAGATGTTCATGTGAACAGATGGTGATGTGAGCACAGATGTTCATGTGAACAAAGATCTATGGTACTGTGAACACAAATGTTAATTTGAACACAGTTTGTGAAGTGAATACAGATGGTAATGTGAAAACGCATTGTGATGTGAATACAGACGATGATGTGAACACAGACAGTGGAATGAACAAGATGAGCACAGATGTTCATGTGAACAGAGGTTTGTGAGGTGAGTACAGATGGTGAGGTGAGTACAGATGGTGAGTGAGTAGGATTTTAAAGATTATCAAAAAACCCCTGCAAATTTTGCATGAAAACATACACAAAAGCTGTGTAGAGCAAGTGGACATTTTTTTTCTGAAGAAAAATCACATCTAATTGTATTTTTAACATAATAAAACAGATGTGGTGAAAAACATATTGAAGGCATAATCTGACCCATGTCATATGACTAGTAGTCAGTTGTACAAGAATTGGATAGAATGACCTCATCATGACTTCAACAAAGGCATTACATTTATCTTTGTGACACTGTCAGTGTTACAATGGAATTGTCGCCCAGAACATTCACTACGATTGCTCCCTACTAACAATCGGGCTCCAACGTGATGTGTCCGCAGGTCATGGCCTTCGTCGTTTCCAAACAGGTGTGGTATGTCAGGCTTTCAATTTTTTGTTTTTTTAACTTCAACTATTCCAAAAGGAGTTTAGTTACTGATATTAAATGTCAAATATAACCCCTTACAACAATTTAGCTTCAAAAACATATGGGGTGTGGGAAGTCCTTTGGTAGAACCTTTAACATCACTTTGAACAATTTTTCAGTCATATCATGAAGATCTAAACACCTTATCCTGATACCTAGTCAACCTGTCCTTGATCTATCCTCTTCCTTTTTATCATGTTTATAAGTCTTTAGTATGACTGGGACCTGTCACTTGTGAGCACTCTACCACATGGTCACCACACATGTGCAATTACAGATGGTGCTGTGAATAGATGGTGATGTAAACACAGATAGTGATGGTGATGTGAACATGGGTTGTGATGTGAACAAAGAGTGAGTGAGTGAATAGAATTTAACGTCGCTTTCAACAAGATTTCAGCTATATCACGACGAGTGAGTGAGAATTTAACGTCGCTTTCAACAATATTTCAGCTATATTGCGACGAACCAACTAAGCACCACCCAGCCCAGTTGTGTTCCTGCTTCAAAGAAGAAATCTTTGAAGCAGCATGGAACCAGACACCCTCCATCCACCCTATAAAACACTGAGGACAGCCCACAAGACACAGACAGGATGCTTACGTGATGCAATAAAGACAAGTGATATTACAGTGCTAGACACCACATTATCAAGTTCCTGTTGCTTCTCAGCAAAATGCGTTGAAGCAACAGGAACCTGAACCCACCCAACCACCCAACCACCCAACCACCTGCTGTGAACAAAGATGGTTAAATGAGAACAGAAGTTAGGATGAACACAGATGACACTCACCTTCTTTCCATATCCATCGCTTACAGGTGAAATTATGCCACCAATCACTTTATATCGGTTTGTTTTGTGAAGCGCATCTTTAGCAATTTCTGAAAGAAAGAAAAATTTATTCTCAGCAATGTGCACTACGTACACAACAATACAGCAACTACTAAGTGGGCTAGGCCAACTTTGGAATCATCTAAAAGTTGATAATTTGCTCCAGCAGGTCTCCATTAATGAATTATTCATCAATTGTTCTATTGTTAAAGGTGAACTGAAAAGCTTCCAATGTTCTATTAAAATGTCATAAAACAAGAACTTCTATAGTTGTTACAAATATGTGTGGTAATAGTTCTGTGGGTTATTGTTTTATTTTGGATATATGATAAGTCAAAACTTATACTACCAGAAAACGAGAGCCAGAACGTCATCGCTTGCCTCCCGTTGTTTTTGGAACGTCATGACGTTATAGTGGTCCTCGTTCATTCATCCGACGTAGCACGATGTCACATTTAAATAAAACTTGAATGAAATAGACCGCTATAACGCCATAACGTTCTACAAACCAAGAGAGACAAGCAATGCAAGTTTCCAAGATGGATTTATAACAGGATAACTTAAATATTGTTATTAGTACAATTTTGCAAAATATATTTGCCCCAAAAACGTATAAAAGTTATGTCACATAAGACAAGATGTATATAAGCAACATTTTAGATAAAATTAAAAGCTTTGCAGTTCACCTTTAATATTACATGTAGATAGAAGAAAAATATAGGTTATCATTTCTCAGTGAGTGCCAGAAGGGGCAACAACATTCCAATTTCTTCATTGTTACAATGGTTCATACAAATGGATGAATAATTTACATGGCGTCCTTCCTTGATAAACACAAGGTCATTCTTACATATTTTATGCATTCTTTGTGTGTGAAGTTGATTCATCACCATACCACTTACCACTTACTTACCACGAGATATGTACTCCGACCTTAATGCTTCATTACAAGAAGGGAGCTTCAGTCAATTGATAATTAAGAATGATGTGCAAGAAAAAAACATTGAGCTCCTGAAGAGAGAAGTCTTTGATCTTTGTCGAGCTGTTAAATCAACAATCAGGCTGCACATGCTATCAACAATCTACATTCAGGCCTGTGCTGTATGATGAATGGTAAACGCAATATTGCATGCATACTGTACCCGATTGACAGTATCATACATGACGGACCTACCCTTTTAACAACCGTTTTCATAGGAAAATATTACAGCACAGGCCTGACTTTGTTGCACAGGTCATGCAATTGATATGCAGATGTGAAAGAACACAGAGAACAATAGGCGGTTACTGCTCGCTGAACTCGTATGCCAGGGCAAAGACGCCCAGGGTAAACTCTGTTATGATTTGATGCAACTGGGAAAACACATATGGCCCCAATCCCCACCCCCCGTTTTTGCATTTTGTGTTTCCATCCCTACGACTAGAGCAAATTTTTTGATAAACATCGATAACAACACTATCTTGCCCTGCAAAAAAGTGGATATTAGGTCATCCTTAAAAATTCATTTGTTGGGTGTAACTTGACCATATCTCACTGTTTCTCAGAAATTTGAGAAGGTATGATGGAATTTTTTATTTTTTTTGTTTTTGTTTAATACAGGTCATTCACATTTACAGGACATGGCTAAGATTTTATGATGAAATTTGAAGATATGCCAATAAAAAGTTATGGGTGGGAGAGTTGGTGGGTAGATAGGGTTACAACATCTTTTTAATGATGGCTTCATAGGCGGGTGAGTGAATGAGTGAATGGAATTTAACGTCGCTTTCAACAATATTCAGCTACATGTATATCACGACGAACCAACTAAGCACCACCCAGCCCAGTTGTGTTCCTGCTACTTCAAAGAAGAAATCTTTGAAGAAGCATGGAACCAGACACCCTCCATCCACCCTATAAAACACTGATGACAGCGCATAAGACACAGACCGGACGCTTACATGGTGCAATAAAGACAAGTGATATTACAGTGCTACAGTAGACATCACATTATCAAGTTCCTGTTGCTTCTCAGCAAAATGCATTGAAGCAACAGGAACCTGAACCCACCCAACCACCTGCGGCTTAATAGGCTTTGTGCCTTCGCTGATATATTAGCCACGGTAAAAGTTGATCACCTGTGTTAATTTTTTAAAGCAGACAAAATCTTCCCAGTTCAACTGTGTGTGGTAAAACCACACCAAATGCATGTCATGCTGAATGTGATTATTGTGTAATTCAGGTTCGAGTTACCTGCCTACCTTGCTTCACCACGCTCGGTGGAAGCAATTCAACATTGAGGGGCCCAAATCGGCGGTGGGACCGGAAGGGGTGTCCCCCTTCCTTGAAGCGGGGCCTCCAGGGTCCTCCCCCGGTAAGTTTTGAAAACTTAACATTCATTTTATGAACTTAAAGGAGCACTTACCTTATTTTTGAGTGCGACTATATTTATCGGCAATCGCATTCCAAACCTTATTATATAAAATTTATGTTGATAGAATGCGAAATAAAAGAAATATTGAATATTTTGTTGCTCGCCACGGCGTGCACTGGGCGCCGCCATTGCACCACTGTGTGACGTTTTTAGATGAGCGGAAGTGAGTATATACTCATCTAAAAACGTCATAACGTCATGGAGATTTAAGGTTGATCGTGTTGGTAATGCCGATAATTCGCACGAGAAGGAACTCAGTAAATCCACTGACGTTCTAGTTGATTTTAGTAATTCAAGTGTAATCATGAAAATGTTTACAAACTTAGAAGCATCATCGTTCAACTGAAATCACTGGTCAAGTGCAGAGGACGCTCTTTTAGTCTTCTCGTTTAGCTTCAAATTTTGTTCAAATTGAATCTAGCAAGTTTCAGTTGAAAAACTTGGGGAAGAAATTCTTTAGCTGGTGGAGATAACCTAAACCACTCTCCTTTTGTGAATTACACCCGAATTAAAACTCAGGCACAGAGTAATTCAAATGTCCGTAGTTGGAACGTCCCTGGGCAAGCGTTAGCCGGGACGTTGTCCTGAATCCTGACGTCATCAGTAACGTCATCCCACAGGCAACATGGCGGCGCCCACGTCGACCTCAAAGCGGAAACATGGCTTCACAAATTTTAATAAAAATAGTAGGTTATCACCCTCAACGACAGTAAAACAGTTGATTACATTTATTTAAGAGTCTAACCTTTGTAATAGGAACCTATATAAAATAAAGTAATTAAGTACTCCTTTAAGACACATTTTCAGTGAAGATTCCGATGTCAGAAATCCATCTCGGACTAAATTCCACGTAAAGCTCCCATCACAGGTTAGAAGCTTAGTATTTGCCTCATTGTTGTCAGTAAATTAAATGAAAGCTCGTTTGAAAAACGTGCGAAGAGCATTTTCCCAGATAATTTTGTAACACATAATGTGGTACTCACAGGGCTTTAGATCTCCCCAATTCAGGCACACCTCCTATTAGGGGTGGCAAATTTTTCCAGGATTGGACAGCAGGCCCTAAAATTTGAAAAGTTTAGTTAACCTGAAAATAGGTTATGTGAAACTGACCCTAGGTAACCCATCTCATTCCCATAATCTAGCCCCTTCTCATATCGGACGCTGCTGTTGGCTTCCGGTGCCCTTGCCGCTGGCAAAAAAAAAAATCATTACCCGGTGACCAATTTTCGTCATTACCACGTGTTGCGTAAAGAGTCCAATTTTGTGTGACTGGCAGACTTCTATCATTGGAATTGTGACCTCTATTTCTGAAATATTTCTCAAATTAAATTCCTATATACACGCTTCAATTTTAAAACAGTAGAATGTAAAGTTTCTCTGCCATTCACTTTCGTTTTTTGGCTCTCGGCATCACGCAGGTTCGGGGCCACACCCAAATTTAAAATAAACTAGGTTTATTTTAGTCAGTACATATTATTGAATGTCATCAACTTCTAGATTTATTTTGCAAATATACTATGAAGTTTTATAAAAGTGTTTGATGTTATTTTACAATTTCAATGACTTTCTCTAATATCAAATGACTGGGATGGACAATTAATTATCAGTCTGCTTAAATAATGAAGCTTTATGTACCTAATTATCTGAAATCAGGATATGATTAGTGTTCGTGGGTTAACTGAAATGTATACCATAATAGTATCCGGCATGTTTTGTACATGTATTTGCATAAATTAAAGATGGCCACCAAGGTTTTTTGGTCAATCAGGTCCCGATTCAAAGTATCTGGATGTATCGATGATGTATACCAACTTTCATATAAAACAATTGAATGGTAACAGAGATATGTATCATTATCGATTTCGCATAAATTAAAGATGGCCTTCAGGGTTTCCAGCTAATCAGAAAAGCCGGTTTGGTAATTCATTGAAAGTTGCTTGATGTATCGATGACCAACTTTCGTATTGAACAGTTGAATGGTTTCCGAGATATGGATCATTATCCATTTTGCATAAAATTAAAGATGGCCGCAGAGGTTTCCACCCAATCAGGTCCCAATTCAATAGGCTTCTGGTCCTTGACTTGGTAAATAAGCATACCAAATTTGGAATTCACCAGGGGACCTTTTTCCGGCTATCTCGCTCACCTACGGACGTATGGACAGACGGACGTACAAGACGACGACAATACCCCATGGCCAAAATTGGCTGAGGGGTAAAAATTATTGCTAATGCTAAATTTGACCTAGATAAAACAGGTGAAGGTCGGTCAATTTCATTAATTAGGCTTCTGATCCATCACCAGTTGCATATGTGGTATGACAAGAATGATGGGCAGACAGGGAGACAGACAGACAGACAGACAGATGACACGGAAAATTCAGTTCATTTTGAAGCATCATTAAATATCATCTTCAAAGTCTAAATATTCTGTCAAAATTCACCAGAACACACCATTTTACTTCAATTATAGAGAACAAAAGCAACTCCGAGTAGGAATCACAATTTTATCCTGTATATTTCGCTATTAGTTCTAGCATCTTAAGCAGTGAACAAAGTTACAAACAGCTCCATACGCACAGTATATATACAAGGCATAATGTGATCTTAGCCAATACGCATTTATGAATACAAGCCAGTAAATTATGTCTGTCAGGTAGGACAGATATTAAAATGCCGCCATTTTCAGAAATTGTTAAATATTAAGCGATAACCTGACAGTGATCGAAAAGGTGTGATTCAGGTGTTACAATACACACTCCACAAATGTTGTAACTCGCATGGGAATATACACTTATGAAACATGCGTGTTACAACATTTGGAGGTTTCCATCAACTCTGATGTGGATTGCCAAGAAAATTATACCTATATTATCTTAAAATGACAGTCCTTATCCAAACTTCATGACCTGTAGAAATATTCAATGTAGGTACATACTCACTATATCACCATACTTTATTCATTTATGCAGTTTACTTAGTTCTTGCCAGATAAGCAGATTACATGTATGTATTGTTTTCATCAATTACAGTGTGTATAGTATCACCTGAATCACACCATTTGTAGATCGCTGTCAGGTTATTGCTTAACATTTTAAAAATTTCTGAAAATGACAGCATTTTAATATTCGTCCAACCTGACAGAAAATTTACTGGCTTACCTATTTATAAATGTGTATTTGCTAAGATCACATTATGCCTTGTATATATATACTGTGCCTATGGAGCTGTTTGTAACTTTGTTCACTGCTGAAGATGCTATAACTAATAGCGGAATATACAGAATGAAATTGTCATCCCTACTCGGAGTTGCTTTTCTTCTCTATTATTGGAAAATCATCAGTGGTTCCAATGGATTACTTCAACATGTTCAATTAGATATACATGTAAAAATTTCCCAGGTGGGATGTGCCATATAGCAGGTATGTATAAGTTCCACTTCAAAAATCTTTGAAGCACTGATTCGGAAATGAAGTGTTTGCTTTGTTGACACAAGCAGTCTAGTTTATATCTACTGCTTCTGTTTACCAAACAAACCTTCGCTCCACTACCTCAATGTACCTAATTCTGCCAAAAACAAAAACTGAAACCTTCAAACGCTCTTTCCAGTACTCTGGTGTGACTCTGTGGAACCAGCTCCCCATACATATAAAGAAATCACAAAATCTTAATGTATTCAAAAGACGAATGGAAACCTTCATTTTATCAAAGTATGTCTGTGTTTATTGAATACATAGATGCAATTATAATAACCCAGAGTACATTGTGTGTTGTATGTTGCTTGTTGCATGTGTTTGTACATGAGTAAATCTTTATTGTATAATTATGTTTGTACAGCTGTAAACATGTATATCAATGAGTGTGTGTGTGTGTGTGTGAGAGAGAGGGACTCAAGGAAGATTGGTACTGTACTAATTGATCTCCCTCATGAAATAAAGTATTATTATTATTAGTAGTCCACTTATGTAAAGTGCATTATGCAATAAGTCAATCATTACAGACTTTATTAACTGAATGGTCAACATACAGGCCTCATACAATATGAGTTATATGCGTTGTAATTGAAAGGTAAAGCAGAATATCAATGTTACAGTATGTCTATTTGACCAAAATGGCCTGACTTCAAGCCCACTTTAATCTCTGCAATTTTCCATACTGACCATACACTGATGGCAGCGTCTTTTCTCTGACTGCATTTTAGTTATGTGTGTAAGCAGGGGTTGATGTAGCCTAGATTTAGATATATTTAGCTGACTTTACCCTATGCTACAGGAGTATGTCAGCGCTAACAGCACCAATGTGCTATCCATTTTTAAACCATAATGTTAGTAAAATTAGTAATTGTAAAAAAGAATGTATAATGAGATATAAATCAAGCATTATGCTGATGAGCTGCAAAATCCATATGAGAGGTGACCCTGTAATTTCAATAAAAAAAAAATCAAAAAAATCAGTCCTTTAACTACTTTGTCCGTCTGACAATAATAAACTTCATGAACAAATGAAATACCAATAAATTGTGCTATACAAGTTTACTGTCTATAGTGCCCCCAATGATGAACAATATCACAAACCTACATGATGAAGCAAACTCTTCAGATGTGGCCTGGGGAATGTAGATATTGGACTCAAGTCATGAGAATTTCCTATATATAAAAAATGGCCTACTTGGCTTACAAGGGATGTGAATTATAACACTGGGAATCTTACATTCATGTTCAGCAAAATAGAATTACTTTTCCCTGAAGCAAATTTCCATTTTTGTGAAAACAAAATCTTATTTTGAGATGCAAAAATGCATCTTCATGATTCGCCAACACCACCAAAATCATGTCAGTTCTTTGCCTATCTTGCAAGATGATTATACCCAAATTTCATGGAAATCAAACATGTTGTTCAGAATATATGATGTTACACATGTTTAGCTGCATTCATATCTATAAGCGCCACCTACTGACGACCAAATGCCACGAAAAACAAGCGGGTGAAATCTGAAGCCCTAGGGAGATGGCACATAAGAGTTCAATGGAAAAAACTTTAATCATGATAATGGTTATGGAGGTTTTGACGTTAAGTCAGATAAATGAGATTTTTCATTTAAATGGCAATTTGGTTCACAGCGAAAGGGAATTATCATGTCGGCAATGCTATATTTATGCTTGGCAACCTAGAATAGAACAGTTTTTAAATATTTCTCCAAGCGAATTTTTATTTCACGAAAAAACCTTGCCTTTATAATTATGCCAGCTACACCAAAACCTTTTCAGCACATTGACTATCCTTCAAGACCATTGTAATAAAATTTCAAAGAAATCAGACAAGCCATTCAGACGAAATTGTCAGAGAAAGGTTTACCTATGCTCTAACTACAACGCCACCTAGTGGTGAGCAGCTGGTATCGAAACACAACCAGACAAATTTCCCAGGCCTAAGGAGATAGCACACCATGTCTGATCCAAAAATATTTAACGGTTTCAGAGATATTCACGTTTAAAGTCGCGGCGGCAGCGGATCCGGCGAAGCCGTTTCTCATGAAAACATAATCTTGAGCATCCACTTTGTGGAAATGCTCTAATTATGATGCAGTTGTATTCTCAATAAAGCAAGTAAGCCTGGAGGTATTCAATTAAATCATACCATACATTTGCGAAGGGGGCAGGGCGGTAATGATATTATGTGGTTAATTTGAGGTAATTCTCTCAAACTCCAAATGAGAATGAACAACACTCTGTTTTTAAATCTGAGAGCAATTTTTTTTCTTTTCAAAATTTTGGCAAAAGTGTGTATGGTATCTGTAAATTATTATTTTTGGACCAGCTAGTCACTTCAATTTCAAGAATGTGTTCAAGGATGTCGATGTTTTCTAGGAAATAAAACAAGCCATGCAGAGTTCAATAATATCTTGCTTTAGTTCTGCCGTGAAGAAACCTACCTTGTTTTCTCCAATGAAATAAAAGAGGTGTTCGGTTTGACCGTATTTTTTTCCTTAGTGTGTTGCGTTTATGAACCGAAAATATATTTTCCTCTCTTTACTTAGTAAGTTATTAGCTTGAGAGAGAAAATACCGAATTTTCATATTCTCAATTTTCACCGAGAAGAGATTCGTCAAAAAATTATTACGAGTATTAGAAAATAAGCATTTGTTTGTTTTTGCAATTTATGGCGATATTCTTGAAGGGAATTCCGTTCATATATAAAATATGACACCTTTAACCAAAGCGAGTCTTACATATATCGAAATGCTGTAGGTTTGATCCAAAATGATACTGAAGAATCGTTTTGGTTAAAGGCGTCATATTTTCATAATATTGAAATATGTCAAAACGCTTGTAATGCTCTGAAAGGTTGTAGTTCACCGCCATTCGGCACATGATTCCTCATGTTGATAATTGTTTACAACAGCTGCTTGGCCGAATGGTTACAGTGTGAGACTACGGATCAAAAGAAAACCAACATTTAGGTTCGAATCCCCAAATCTCCCGATTTTTCTTTCTTTCTTTTTTCCATTTTTTCCTTTTTTCTCCCATCTTCATTTTGGGCTTTAAAGTGCAATAGTGACGTGAACTAAAGACGGCGAACCACTAACGCACATAATCCCTTATTTTATTATAACTTGTGAATAGAATTGCACACAAACAACTCCACACACAGTCAGACCACTTGTTCAGTATTTGAATATTCTGACGATCCAGCTTAGCAAAAAATTAATTGTTACACACATATAATTTCAGCTTTAAGGGCATCGCAAAGTTGTAACTATGAATTGAAATGTTATAAGGTTAAACTTGTCTCATATCAAGGCCTTTATTAAGGAAATGATCCCCAACAAGTGGTGACGCTTGCTTTCCCAAGTGATTATGCATGTGCCAATATGTTTGGGGGTTTTTTCAGTTACTTCCTTAATTATTGTTCACTCAACTTTTGGCAGTGATTTTTCAGTTTTCGATTCGGTTTATATATTAATATAACTGATTGTTGTTCGTAAATATCTGGGTCATTCATGAAAATACTAATGGTAACTGTATGAGAATATGAACCAGAATTTCCCATTACACTAGCCTAAGCCTGTGACTGTCTGACAAAGAGTTGGGGAATACCTGAGCATTACGTCACCCGGCCGGCTCGGAGCGAGACAATAGAGCAACAGAGAGCGACTCTGAAGGGGAAAATATCCATCTAAAGCAAACACCTCCAACTTCCTGATGTAGGGTCGGGTTACAGCCACAAACATATTTTTAAGGACATGTAAACTCTGCAACTCTGAACCGGAAGATTGTGAGCATTTCCTTGTCAAATGTCCTATATTGTCAGAAATCCGACAGAAATACATGCCAGAGCTTCTCCACTCCATATGCCAGAGCTGTAAGCAAGCTGTATACCATGGGGTTAACACCGTACAAGACATCTGCAATTTTATCATTAATCCATCATACTTCATCCAGAAAAGGGAGCAACATGAGGACTGCTTACCTGTGATGGAGAAATTTGTGAGGGTTCTAACCTACTGCCTTCACCATAGGCGAACTGTGTTGCTTACTCTCTAAATCTGCCTAATGTGTGAGTTCCAATCTGCGGTTCTCCTATAACAAACCGCATGTATTAACTCTGCTTGCTGAACAATTCACCTGTGATACAATGGCGAAACAGTGAACTGTTGCAAATTTGGTGTCCCAGTGCGAAAATGCTTATTTTATTATTATTTCTTTTTTCTATACGTATATTTGTGTTTTAACCGGTTTTTAACCAAATTTTACTCGAAAGAGGTGCCTCTCTTCAAAGGGGGAATTTACGATTGAACTGAACTGAACTGATCCCTCCTCTATATAGGAGCACCTCCTTATAGAAGTACATATTAATATACAATCAAATGGAACCACTCAACATTTATAGCTCAACTATCGTGCTGTGAAGTGAACATTTATACAATTCTACAATTGGACGAACAACTATCCTGAAAGTGCTGTGATAGTCTAACCATATGAGCTCCCTGGCGATGTATGCGATGTACTACTGTGAGTGGATTTATATAGCGGTCACTGAAAGACACCCAGGTACTTTATTCCCCAAGTGCCTCCGCTGGCGCAGGTCTAGCGTAGCAACTAGTTCCACCATCAGTCCATATTACCCTGGACACCGAATCAGTCCAGCGCCTTGTGAAAATGCGAGTATATATGTAAGCGGTCACTGGTGAGGGGCGAACCCACGCCAGCTGTAGCACTCCGGGTCAGAGTCAAACACTCTAACTACTTCGGCCACGACACGCTCACGCTCATAGTCCACGCCCACTCATCTATTTACTGTTGGATGTTTACAGACACACGAATACCCTCGTGTACCGGAATTCGTGGCGAAAGTCGGTGTTAACATTATAGTTGCGTCACTTCTCATTTAGATGCAGATCTAGCAGAGGATGGGTATCTAGATCGATTTAAGTCGTATAGAAAGCATTTTTATGACATCCACTGTCCTTGTGGTGTATGAAAAGGTGGGAAATAATTATATTCTTGGAAAAATATATAATCACAACAACATCAACATCGACGAAGACACCGAAGACTCAGAGACATCGTTCAACAATTATTGTCTGTTGTACCGGTCGGTATCAGTCGCGGATTAATGTGCCCGGCTCGAGCAGCAGTCGTTTCGCAGACTTGACACTTTATTGATCTATTCGACAATATGAATCAAATATTCCAAATATTCCGATAAAGAACGAATGAACTTACATTTATGAAAAGGTTTGGCAACATCAGGTAGAAAATAGTCCACTTATCATCGATCAAAAATATTGTGTGGGTTAAAGCGATAACAAGGCGCCCCAATTAACGAACCGGAGCTCATGTGTCCAGCCATGTCTCGGTAGACCGCCCGCTGCCGTCGAAGCAATTACAACACATATAAGGGAAGTGGGAAGAGGTGCCGACATACTGACTGCGTCACATGACTTCACAGAATAGTCTTCTGGTTAACCTATTCTAAAGCACATACCAAGAATCTAAAGAGTCGTGTTATGTGTTGTATCTCAAGTACGCTTTTATTGTACCTGTTCATGTGGCAACTTGGATGATATGACCACACGGCCCCTAGCACCGGCATAAGCGGTAGTAGATACAAATCTAGAGAGCTATGATGGAAATGCTCTGACAACTCGTATACTGGTAATTGGTGAGCTGTTTCGCTGTGACAACTCGTACATTGGAGATTGGTGGGCTGTATCGTCGTCAGATGTAAATGACGGCATTTAACACAAAAGACTAGTCTGTAAGGCCCGATGTCGACCCAGCATCAACTTCCCACAAATGCCAACATATATCAAAGACCAAAAGGTCTGCACAGGGGGCGGGCCTCGGGGACGAAACGTCCACCAGCAGAATCTCGCCATATACAGCAAAAAAATTACAACACATATAAGGAAAGTGGGAAGAGGTGCCGACATACTGACTGCGTCACATGATTTCACAGAATAGTCTTCTGGTTAGCCTATTCTAAAGCACATACCAAGAATCTAACGATTCGTGATATGTGTTGTATCTCAGGTACGCTTGAGTACCTGTTCATGTGGCAACTTGGATGATATGACCACACGGCCCCTACCACCGGCATAAGCGGTATTAGATACAAATCTAGAGAGCTATGATGGAAATGCTCTGACAACTCGTATACTGGTGATTGGTGAGCTGTTTCGCTGTGACAACTCGTACATTGAAGATTGGTGAGCTGTATCGTCGTCAGATGTAAATGACGGCATTTAACACAAAAGACTAGTCTGTAATGCTCGATGTCGACTCAGCATCAACTTCCCACAAGTGCCAACATATATCAAAGACCAAAAGGTCTGTACAGGGGGCGGGCCTCGGGGACGAAACGTCCACCAGCAGAATCTCGCCATATACAGGAAAAAATTACAACACATATAAGGGAAGTGGGAAGAGGTGCCGACATACTGACTGCGTCACATGACTTCACAGAATAGTCTTCTGGTTAACCTATTCTAAAGCACATACCAAGAATCTAACGATTCGTGATATGTGTTGTATCTCAGGTACGCTTTTATTGTACCTGTTCATGTGGCAACTTGGATGATATGACCACACGGCCCCTAGCACCGGCATAAGCGGTATTAGATACAAATCTAGAGAGCTATGATGGAAATGCTCTGACAACTCGTATACTGGTAATTGGTGAGCTGTATCGCTGTGACAACACGTACATTGGAGATTGGTGAGCTGTATCGTCGTCAGATGTAAATGACGGCATTTAACACAAAAGACTAGTCTGTAAGGCCCGATGTCGACCCAGCATCAACTTCCCACAAATGCCAACATATATCAAAGACCAAAAGGTCTGCACAGGGGGCGGGCCTCGGGGACGAAACGTCCACCAGCAGAATCTCGCCATATACAGGAAAAAATTTACAACACATATAAGGGAAGTGGGAAGAGGTGCCGACATACTGACTGCGTCACATGACTTCACAGAATAGTCTCCTGGTTAACCTATTCTAAAGCACATACCAAGAATCTAACGATTCGTGATATGTGTTGTATCTCAGGTACGCTTTTATTGTACCTGTTCATGTGGCAACTTGGATGATATGACCACACGGCCCCTAGCACCGGCATAAGCGGTATTAGATACAAATCTAGAGAGCTATGATGGAAATGCTCTGACAACTCGTATACTGGTGATTGGTGAGCTGTTTCGCTGTGACAACTCGTACATTGGAGATTGGTGAGCTGTATCTTCGTCAGATGTAAATGACGGCATTTAACACAAAAGACTAGTCTGTAAGGCCCGATGTCGACCCAGCATCAACTTCCCACAAATGCCAACATATATCAAAGACCAAAAGGTCTGCACAGGGGGCGAGCCTCGGACATGTCCAGAGTTTAACATGAATTACAGAGGAAATGCCCCATTGTCAATATCTACACACTTACCTCAATAACACGAGTGCGCCAACTGATCCACAGATGAGGGAATCTTCCCCTGGGACACTTGTAAAAACCCTAATCCATCCATATGTACCTGACTGTATGATTGCACAAACTCTGAACCTTTCTTCCCATTTACCTCCATTGATTTTCATGCCATCCCAGATAGAGAAAAATACGATCCCGGGGCCATCTGCAATTTAGGGGGCGATCAGTCATGCGGCCTGGTCTTCTGTGGGCATGTGCGATATGGTAGTGTGTTATTTTGTGGTCAGGTGCCTACAAGACACCTGCAAGACATCTATCTCATTCCAGAATTGTTCATCCTGATTGTTCGTATCATAAAAAATGTTCTGCATTCGATAACACTTGAGTCAATAACATCGAGCTAACCGTGCAATTATTACACGTTTTAGCACGGTTATGTGAAATCAACACCCATCAAGTGAAGGTGTTTCTTTGGGAGATTCCATTTCACAAGTCGGATGACGAAAGGGACGTCTGCTTTTACACAAGTAACAATCTAATAAAACAAACACTAACTGTGCGTAAAATAACCATTGAGCACGCCTATAAAAATATTATTTCTTAAATAGCCAACTCTTTAGAAACAATATCCCACGATCTCGAGGCAATAGCGCACGGTCCCGATGCGTTAGCCCACGGTCTCGAGCCAGTAGTGAACGTTCTCGAGCGCAGTTGTTTCCCGTCCGCGCGCAGTGACTCACCTTTGCTAAGGACAGAATTCGTGCTTGACAGCTTAATGAAAATTTCGCCAACTTGAGTGAGATATTCTGGAATCGTTGTGCTCTAAGTCTCCTTAAAAAACGACGAACATTTTTGCAAGTATAAATATGGAACCGTAGTCAATGAACTGTTCATACGGCCAAAGATGAACACAAACAATTTTTTTGTGATTGGACGTGGATCATACATTTGTAGACCTCCTTCCCTTGCTACCTTCGTTCATTAAGAACATTCGTTATAATAGAACACTATTATAATGGCACGCTATATGATGTGAACCGGATTTGTCACCTCTTGACAGGCAATAATCAACTCGTGTTCCGCACTCGTTGAATATCGCCTGTCTCGAGCTGAAAAATCCCGATGTCGCACCCCACAGCGCGCATAACCTTATCATGTCGTCACTTCTGAATAATCGACAGCTGCGAATAACTTACTAGTATTCTCGGGATGTCCAGCCTTTTAGTTTATTCGGATAAACTGAGTAGGTTTTCTT